>CACRXP010001616.1:29461-45565 GCA_902702965.1 Spirometra erinaceieuropaei | reverse complement strand
GTAGAAACAGTGTTGTCCCGATCTACCCTTAGCTCTGTCGACGCACCATGATATCATTAGCTTAACTGAGTTCGGACCATTGAGGATTTGTCTGTTCGCGACACCCACCACTCACCCACAGCCTGCTTGCTTCCGAAATCTGTGAGTCGCTGTGAGCCACTACCGATATGGACAGGCGTTTATTTAACCTATTAATGTCCTTCTTAATCCAGATAACCTTTAAACGTTCTGCTGTTATATGGCAGCGTAGGCATACGAGGTATTGCCTGTACCATGGAATATCGCATCGCGTCATTCCGGACGGGGACCATGTGCTGCTGCTAAACTGTATGTACGAAGTGGGTATGCTGTGCGGTCGACTACGCGAAAAAGACCAAATGCACTATATAGTAGGCATTTTGGTTAGGCACGGCTGTATGGACCCTCGTATTACAGGCGACGCTGACCTAACTTCCTGGGAGGTAAAGGTTGTGCTTAGTGTTAGTGTTAAGGCTATGGCTAGAATTGAATTTAGGACACGGTGATATGAACCTCACGTTAAATTCCTCTGACATACCTACTCGCCTGCCCTAACCCTACTAACCCTAAAATTAGCCCTAATCTGTAACGTTGGGGTGAAGGGCCCACAAGTAGATGGCAACTACGAAAACATACCCTAACATTAATTGTGAGTGGAAATATCACTCGTTATTCACCGTTCCTATTATATTAAATTTCCTCCTCTTCCTGATTAAATGTAAACTCATCAGCGGTGCTTTATTCAAAGTCCGCTATTTTTTGAAAATTGCTTTTTGGTTATTTTCCACTTGTCGCGCTCACTTTCTTTCTCAAATGACTGTGTACAATAAGACTCTCGACAGAAATTCATATATTTTCTCCGTCTTCTTGCTCTCCATCCTCTGTGTTGCCACATCCGTCAAACCTCCTCTCCACAATTCAGCGTATGACACGGTCCACAGGCTAGCTCAAATTAATTGCGGGTCCTACACCCTGTCGTCCCAATTCCCTTGGAATTTAGGGCAAAGTCGCCTTTAATCCGGAGGTCCATATTCGAAAGCCCTACCAAGTATCTATTACTTTCTACAGCCTAAAATAAACATTGCTTTTTAACATGGGCTCAGATTCCGTTCATCCACGAGATAAATGGCCATTTTCTCTCTATAGGTTCCCGTTTGTACATTTCTTCCCTCCTTCGTAGAATCGTCAATGAACTAGTTATTTGTCCATTGGTAGATGAATGTTAAACGTCTTTTCCCAGACGCGCCTAGGAAACCGAGTTTACGCAACCATGTGCGTCTTTATATTTGACAGAAAGTAAACTCTCAGTTTAATTAGAGAGCGTTTGAACCACAAAATAAAGGTCTGCTATTTGAGTCTCCGGGTTTTCCGGCCTGTGATTTACGATACTTGACTGACAGATGCAGGTACATGAAAAGTGGCATTCGCGTCCGCATAACCGTTAGTTGTAATAACCCTCAGCTACTGGAGATCGCCTGCCGTCAGACTTAGTGAACTCGGCAATTGCCCATGCACGCAAACTACATCAACGCTTCCTTCAAAGTCCTTTCAGAAAAACGTATGTGACACCAAATCTGCAGTCATTTCATTCCAAAGTACGTCTGAAATATGCAGAAGCGACTGCACTAGCTAACCGTGTTCTCCGTACTTCTTTACAGTTAGAGAGCAACGACCCACGCTCTCTTGAGCGTGTCAACTGCTGAAATGGTCTGTTTTCTTTCATCCGTGCCTGGACTGTCACCTAAAGCACGAAAAGCGCTCAGGTCTACTGAGTTTGTGCACTATTTAGACCACGGTTAGGACTCGGATCTGACCTCAAGACCGTTAGGTCTAGGGATCATGAGAATGACAAGTAAGTGTGAATGTGACATACAGTTCTTTGGAAAAGTAGAATGGGTGGGTTATTTTTTCAAAGCGTTAGAATTCCAGAAAAGGCAGCAATTTTCCGAAATTTCCCATGCTCACTTTGTCCTCTGGCGATCAACCACAGATCGGTAAGTGAACAAAATAAGTTAACTACTGTTTTAGCAGTCAAGCGTACATCTTGCTGCTATATTCAATATAAACGGGTGTCAAAAATCTTTTACCCTATTTCCAATCACATTATAGCAGTCTATTTGATACCTGGACAATTCAAGTTTGAAAACATCAGTCCGAACCCTGTTTAAGCTTCGAGCCGTCATCAAAGTGGCGCTGTGGTATTCTCCTCTCGGTCGCAAATTTGTTCCGACATTTTAAAAAAATTCGTACAGAATTTAAGCCATGCAAAACGTAACCCCATGAGCGACACAACCCTTGTTTCGTGCTGCACCGTTTCACATACATTGAGGGTATGGTAGTATTAAAGTTTCTTTCTAAGACCCGAAGAGTAAGAAAATCTTGGAGTTCAGCAAGGTTTCAGAAGCGGGAAACTCTGTCTCGCTAATCTATGCATATTCATGTGATACCGCAGAAAATGTGCAAGATAGCTCGAACTGTGGGTACAGTCTTCATTAATTTCAAAAAAATTATGCCGTTCTTACCTGGATGAATCCTCCTTAATACAAGTCAAATGGGTGATTGAGGGATCTGCCTTGAGTGACTATCCGACGTTCTTACGGACTGATACGATTTCCCATAGACAGTCCTGGAACGTGGAAAGAACTTCCGATAATAAAATCATGAGAGGCACAACACAGTCGTTTAAACGACATTGGGGTTTACGTCCTTTGTTGGGTTGTTGTTGACAAAAATGCCGGTCATTTGCTGTGTGGACCGGGGGTGTGGTGGAACTCCTAGATGCGGCTTCGGCAGTGCGGTCCGCTTGCGCCCTCACCCCATCTCCGGTCTTCTTGAATCTGTCTTGACTCTGGGTCCAGATGGGGAGTGGGGAGGGAGAGAGTGCGGTAGACACTGTGCAAATCTACTATCACTATAAACTAACTCACGCACAGGTCACCGTCCCTGTTCCACCTTGCTGTGGAGCACACGGTGGACATCGTCGAAACGGACGGTCGAACACTCGGGTTTTATGTACTTAAAGCTTTACCATAAAGTCAGGAAAGTGGTGTCACGGAAAATCGATAAGGTGCTCATACCTACCGCTAACTTGCGTAACTTTTGCTATCACTGTGCTTTGCAGTTGTGAAGGTGGCAAATGTACCATTCGTCAACTCCCCAGTACTTTCACGTACGAAATCGGTGCTACTGAAACATAATTAATAATAAGTATATGTTGATTAAACGCGGCTCTAACAGTATGTCTTGCCGCTGCTATCAGGTTTATTAAATTATACTAAGTTGCACTCTTTACAACATCATAACAGTTCGGTAAAGTTTACACCGGCCCCCCTCCCATGAACGGTGGTCTTCCTCTACTGATAATTCACAGTATTCATGCAAATTTTGCACTGTATAAAACTGCTTTCGGTTCCTGTGTTCCAAGCAGCACCTGGACAGTTACGCAAGGAATATTATACGGTTAATGCATTTTTAAGCACAATTTCGGCTCTCTATTTAGAAATCACCCGTAATTGCAATCCCATTATGGCAATCGTCATAATTTTTCGTGTTATTATCCTTCTTTGCGCACTCTCCTGCATTTATTCATACGAAATTTCGTACTTAAATAAACCGCTTTCGTAATCTAGGAATCTCATTAATCCCTGACATTAATTACTCTTGCTGCTAATATGGCATTTGGTATGCTATTTGGTCGTTTTTCTGTGGACGGGGTCTAAGAAGTTCCTGTCTACAAACACTGTAGATCGTGAATTATACAGACCACAGCTTCAGTGATAGCGAGCAAAGTGCAGAGTGATTGTCACCCAAAAAATCAGTAACGGTGTTGACTCGGGTGCGGACTAACATACACCCACCGCATCAAATGCGACCCCGAGCGATGGGTACGGAAGCTGCCAATTATAGTAGACATTTGGCTGCATGACAACTGCGGCTCACAAATACTGCCCTCCTCGTTCCCCATCAGCCTTATGGGCGACTGACTGTGGTAATGGGTTCGCATGAGAGTTCAAAGCTTCAGGCAAATAAACCTGTTCCAGTGATCACTTCTTCTTCTGAGCTGTTCCCTCGAACTCACCCCTTCGCCCAGTTGCAGTTTTTACATGCATATGTCAACTTCAAGTTGACCGTAAGCGTGGCGGTCTGTTGTGTACAAATAGATCGGCAAGGCAATTAGTGTCAGCCAAAAAATGGGAATCGAGGATTCCACCTTGAAAATAACCCTCTTATTTTTAGAACATATAGGGATTAACCAAAGGATATTTTAGAAATTTAAGGCGGTCGGCTTAGGAAAAATATAGCTTTACTTTTTATTGGACATACAGAGAGATAGGCATCTAGCGGGTGAGAATTCAGCGGCCAACCATGTCGAATTCCCTACTGAAATCGATACAAATATTGCAGCCAGTAGTATTCTTATCACTTGCTAGGAGGAGGAAATCAGAAAACAATACTCGAGAGGCAAGACTACAACAATTTCCCTAAAAATCATGCCAAGTCACACTAAGTTTACTATTATCACGTAAATGGGTTAGCATGCAGTCCTCAGGTGGGATTTTTGTAGGCAAGACAGACTGGGAAGCGAACTGATAGCTCGATAATTCTCTAGTTCGAATGAGAATAAATATGAAAGACATATGTGCAACGGATATCCAATAGTAATTATACGGCACTATGAAGTCGTATCATGCCATATCAGAGTAAGACGATTATTCATTCCTTAGTTATATTATGTCTTCTAATTTACAAGCTCGGATGAACGTTCTGACTTTGAGTTGGTGGATTTAACAATGTGGATATGCAAGCATAAGTACTTATTACACTTAAGTGCCCTTAATTCTCTTTTCGACTTAGATACATAGATCCTTCTCCCCTCCCGTTCGCTCCCTCTTCTAGTATACAGCGCTTCTTCACTGACTTCGGTCTTTTTAGACATTGTCCATTTTCTCTACCGTTTGGATACATTGCGCACAATGCGAAGATTTCGGCTTGCTTAAAATTCGCTACTTACACTTCTCTAACAACTCAAAAGCGGCTTAAATGGTTGAGTTAGTCGATTTTGAAAATAAATCAATTTGCGAGTGGTGCTTACTGGTTTTTGGTACCCGACTGGCCAGTGACGACAACCAGTTTAACCAAGCCGTAATTTAGCATTTGAATTTCGTCACATTCTAAATTCAGACGTGGAAAAACCCGGATCAAGTAAGTGGAATATAGACTGTCGGAAAGTCATCTTTCAAGCATTACGATTTACTCATTTTGTGGCAAAATATTGTCCACGCTGGGTGTTACCATTTTTTAATTTTTTGGAATAAACTCGGAATTTGGGTAGAAAAACAGGTGAATACCCTCTGCGGACCGTATGTCAGGATTCAAGTAAAAAAGGAAGTTCCAGCTCCTGAAGCAGTCCCATGAAGTACGGTTGCATGAAGGCAAAATGCTGCGCAGTTCTGTTAGGATAATCGAAAACTTTGGATAGTCGGTAATTTGGGATACTTTTCTTCATGGGAAAGCTCATCACTTGATTTTATCATTAAAAGAACACTTATCTGAAATTTTGGTTAGGATTGGCTTACTGGCGAACTCTGGTGCGAAATCAAAAGCTCAATTGCCGCACTTAAATTCAACCCTATCGAAAGAGACATTTTTCCCAAACAGCGTCCAGATAAATAAGCTCAAGACTGAGTACCAAAAAAATGGTGTTATTTGTAATTTCACGAACCAAAGTGTGAAAATAATTTTCAAAATGCAGTGTACGATCTCACGCAAACAACCGAGACCAGGTCATCGTGTAATACGGGAGCGGTTGTAAAAGGGGTTGAAGTAGTGGATTAAACGGCGGAAAGGAGAGCGCGATAAAAGGCCAATATTCGAAAAAAGGTTGTGTTTTCAGAAAAGATTTTCCAATGAGTCCATTTATGACCTTGAAACGACGCAAAAATTAAAGGTGGTGCTAATCAACGCCCAAATACCAACGGTTGATAAGCGTAGCCCCATTGAGGGATTCGAGCAAGGCCAGAGATCAAGGGACCTGTCTGATCAATCACATCCCAAGGCCGGAAGTGGGACGTTAAGCCTAGATGTACATGCAAGGAATGCCAACCCAGCGACCTCGTTATTAACGAAAATTGCAAGGCGACTGCACTAAACGGCCCAGATAGCCAATAGGGGTAAGATTTAGAGGCTTTCGTTTTCACGAAGGTATGTTTAAAGGGAATGATAAAAACTTAACAGAAGGCGATCCAGGACAATGTCATAAAATTAAAAAGTTAATCACTTTTGAGAAAAAAAGCAATAAAGTTTATGAATTTAGATAATTTATGCGTTTTGATGTAAAACCCCAATGACCACGCCAACCATTTCCAGAGATAGACGCCTTCAGATCGATTCGCGGACTGCAGTAGAAAAGATAAGGAGTGAGTTTGAGATGACTCAACTCATAAGACATTGTCAGGAAAGGAGGTTACTTCCAACGACTCAGATCTGTGTGCGCCGCAGGCAGATGAAACTATCAGACAGTCCAATCCTCGATTCCGACGGTTTCCACCGTGCGCTAAACAGCAAGTTGCAGCAGGCACGATGATTTACGTGTGAGTTAGCTTATAGTGACTGTAGACTTGCGCAACATCTACCGCACACTCTCTTCTCACTCATCATCTAGACTCGGTGTCAATACATAGTCAAGAAGATCGGATGAGGGAGAAGGCGCAGGCGGGTGGCACGGTCGAGCCCGCACCTTGACGTTCCACTCCATATCCTCTGGTCCATACAGCAAATGATCGGGTTTTTGACCAACAACAATATCAGCACCTCGACAGGGGTCACAAGGACGAGGATGATGACCTGGCAGCCATGCTCACCACCCGTATACCCAGCGGGAGCGCAGGCGCATTTAACGGCAGAGAACCAGGTGTCAGGAAACTGCAGGCGCATACCAGGCTGCGACGGCCATGGTTCGCTGATACGGTCATTGCACACGCTTTTAGACCTTTTGAGATGAAGCTACACGCAAGTAGATTAAACAGGAGCGGTGTTGTCTTCCAACGCAGCAGACGTCGGGGGTGGAAGTCAGTCAGCAGTGGTTCGTTTCTGGAGAATAGCCGCCTTACTAGAGCGAAAATTATGGAAATGTTTAGGGAGGCTTATGTAGAACAGCAAGTCCGCACACCGCAAGGAATTATTAGCATCAAACAACATCTCCCCGCTAAGTTTTTTATGTGAAAAAATTTTGATATGCAACTTTTGGGTTATAGACTAACCGCTTTTCACTAGGAAGGTAGAGGGGAGGGTAAGGTGGTGGAAAGTGGATTGTGGTGTTTCACCGACAAAAAACTGAAAAAACGACAATAGACCCGTGCTAACCAAGGTAGGATTGATGGATAGCGGCCGCGTACCAAAGGTCTCCTATGGCGGTACAATGAATTGACTGGAAACCAGAGGATTACGAAGTCGTCAACAAGTCTAGTCATTGACAAGGAAACCAGGTAATCGACAGTGGACCTGCCTCTGTCAAGGTGAAACCGGGGGGGATAAGGATCATCTAATGAAGTTGCCCGTGTGGTGGGTTGCAACAAGTTTGCTTAAAGTAACCTGTCGTCAGCTGTTTCAATGATGAGTAAAGCTATTAACGGACAGTGGACCGTTAATAACCGCGACGAAACTGATTGATGTACGCCGTTTACTAAAGGTTTCCGTGTAGGGGTGAAGTGAGTTGAGGCGAAATAACCTGTCGTAAGCTATGTCATTGACAATAAAACCGAGTAAGTGACAGTGAACCTGTCCCTGCCAGGGTTAGGCCGCTGAATGGTGGTCGTTTGCTAAAGGTTACCATGCAGGGGTGCAAAGGGTTGACTCGAAGCCGGAGCTTCTATAGGAAGCCGTCGACAAGGAAGCTGAGTATTCGACTGATAAGCCTCAACCGGAGGCTATCTCCGACAATGATGCTGTCCAGAGCGATCTGCAAGGCGAAACTAAAGCCGCCCGAAAGGGAGAGAGGGTACAGATGGAAGCAACCTTAATCTGTGCCGAGCATAATAACCGAAATTAAACACCCTTACTTTCAAAAAATAAGTAGATAGTCATAAGTATTATTCAAAGTGCGGTCGCATATTGCGTTCTCACTTGCCCTGTACTAGCTGCTTGCACTTTTTTTTCGACTCGCAATTACTACGTACGTCCGAAAACGTGTGACCAAAATTGCAGTCTGGAAAGAAGTCTTCGAAAGTGAAGTGGATAACTTTCAACATAGTCAGCGTGGAGAAGAACATTATGCTATATAGGCGAACTACTTTTCACTGGAAATATGTGAAATTGTTCATATAGGAAAGGAATTCAAAGACAGCGCGCAGTGTACTTACTTAATTGGTACGGCAGCGATCATGCCTGATCTGGCCAGCCTCGTTAATGGCCCGAACTGTACCCCCACCACGCGTGACTATCCGCGGCAGCAGATCTGGACAGTCCAACCCATTCTCTTTGCTAACGACGGAGGCCGAATTCCGAAGGTCCAACAACCACCTCCATGTCTTCACGAACTGTATCAAGCCAAGTTTTGAGTTGATCCCCTTTTTGACGTCTCCAATGAGGCAGCGATGCCGGATCGAGGGCAGTAAAATTGAGCTCCTGAGGTGGACGACGAAGAACATGCCCAAGCCCCCTCCGTCGTTTTTCTTGGATGGCCTAAGTTATCCTTGCGATGTTGTCGCAGCAAAGCGCGGACTGTCTCATTTGAGACGAAGTCGGTTAACTTCACTTGAAGCATGGCCCTCAAGAAGTGGTGATCAAATGCCTCCAGTATTCGCACGTCCTCCACGCGCACAGCCCAGCATTCACAATCATTGGGAAGGACAGACGGACAGATGCACGGTACACGCGAATCATAATGGAGATAGAAAGGTCGCGTCAGATCCATAGGCATTTTCTAAGGCTTAAGAAAACCTTTCGGGTAGCATCAGTTCATTAGACAATGTCTTCCTTACTTTGTCCATTCGGGAGCAGCCTCGCCCCAAGGTATTTAAGACTGTCTACTTCTTCAAGTTGACAGCCATTCTTCCCGAGAGGTGCCTTATCCTGGTCAGGAATGCACCTTGAAAACACTTTACTCCACCCAGCGTCTATGGATAAACCGACTGATTTAGCGAACTCGTTCACCCGTGACACCATAGACTGCAGATCGCCAAAACTTGAAGCAAGTAAGGCCATATCATCGGCATAGTCGAGATCGGCCACTTGGTGTACGGGTGCAAATTCAACGCCGTCACCTTCATGCGCAGTGTGCTTAAGAATATGCAGTTTCTCGGTCGGTCCATGCGTTTGAATGTGTGCATATCGACACTCAAAGCCCATGTGCATGCTCTAGCACGCTCCTACAATGCACACAGGGAAAAATTGTAAATTAGCACTCTTTTATTCAAACTGGTTATTGATAGTAAGCGACTGCAAGGAGGAAAGAAGGGACGTACCCCAATGCATAGATGCGTATTGCGTACAGTAGTATTGTTGGTAAGTGGTAAGATCGATTCGCTGTCTTCGCATAAACGCTGTCTGGAGAAGCGTTACAAACTCGAGTAACCGGATTTTATTGACTATTTACAAATGATCAAGTGGCCTGTAGAAGAAAATAAAAATAAAAACCGGAAAAAAATATCCGAAGAATCCAGATGATGGCCACCACTAAGAAGGTCGGGAGGTAGTGAAAATTCTACGTAATCTCAGAACAGCTCCGGGGGTATTCCACGACTAATGCATAACCCCAGAACTCGCAGAGTTCGCATTTCAAAGGCAGTGTTCTGAGAAGTCCAAAGGAAGTATTCATGTCTGTCAATGTCATGGACGATAGGCTATGATGGAGATTCTTGTTGTATGCGGTGTTATAGTCTCATAAAGAAAGGTGGATTGGGGGAAATATGGAAATAAGATTGTGCGCGTTCCCTTACTTCTCCCGCCAGTCATCCTGCGGTTGATGGCAGCAGGTTTAGCTTGTCGGTAGTCCATAAAATAGCATCTGTTTTGCGACTCACTTGTACAGATGGTAGACGGACGATTGAGAAAACGTCCGCAACATATCACTAGATACTGCCTTAAACACTGGGATTCTCCTAAGCTGTTGGAACTGCAAACCGCTGAGGAACGAGCACTCAACTCTGAAGGTCGGGCTGAGGTTACTTTATCTTGTAAGAAGTGAAGTTAGTGATCTGCGAGCACCTAAGAAAGAGAGTACTCTGTGCACAGAATACTATGCGTACTGTCGTATTATTAGTAGTCAATATGGGCTAAGTCCGGTGGGCTTAAGCATAGACCGAGCTGTTGCACAGTACGCCCTACAGTCCGAGCATTACGTTGTGACCAACAAATGTGTCTTCCACATCGTCTAGGCGGTCACCGAGGTACCTCCCCGTGGCTGTCGTCCCCGTTAACCGTAGATACCTCGACTGCAATTTGTCTGCTGCGTTGGGGAACACATCTGGACTAGTGCGAACCACTGGTCCCGCTTAAAATCGACTTGAACGCACAACGCACATTTACTGTCTTGGTCACGGATTCCTGTTCCACATTGCAGCTAAACTTAGTGCGACATTTTTTGCCTGAGCATCCGCGGTTGACGGAGTTGTCTTTCTTATCCGAACCTGAACTAGGCCTATGCTGGAAGGGGGAGGCTCACCGACCGTGTTACAGAACTCATTCGTTCCGTTGTGCCTTAGGAACAGCAGCCCAAGGTGTTCCACACTTCTGCGTAGGTTATGACTGGCTGACGACGGCTCATAAGCCAGAAATGACCATTCCAGTCTCCTTTGTCTTTGTCGGCAATGCTATTCTGCCTATATTACGCGCAGCTGAGCAGCTGTCTGTTAGGCTTCAGAAAGATCCCTAAGGCACAACGGGACGAGTGAGTTCAATGGCCTGATCGAGGAGCGCCCCTCTACCATTGCATACCCCCAATCGCATCCGACAGGACAACGAGTCCGTTGCTCAGTGATTAGGGTACTGGACTTTTAACCAACCGGTCGCGGAATCGAGTCTCAGGCGCTCCACACTTCGGGGTCGGGTACGACTGACTGACGACGGCTCATAAGCCAGAAATGGTCATTCCAATCTTCCTTGTCTTTTTCGACAATGTTATTGAGCCTGCACATATATGTTGGGAATGTAGGACGCGGGAATATGAGCCCCCTGTACTGCAGGTGGCCTTGCGCTAGAGTCCAGGCAATTTATATTGCTGTGTGCACTCTTTGACTCCAATGCTGACCTTCATACCCTTATTAAGAAATCAAACCCTTTTAAGAGCCCCTCCAATTTTAACACCAAAGCTAATCCTACCAACAGTAACCAGACCCTAAAACCAACTCTCATAATCCTAACACTATCTGCTATACTCCTAACCCTTGCCATACCCTTCCTTACCCTAAGTATAACCTCTCTGCTATTTAGCACAAGGCCACCTGTTGTGCGAGAGTTCATATTGCCGTGTCCTACAGTTGGGAGCCTTTTCACTGACCAATCGGCTTTGCGAGCCTATATCAATTACGCCTGTCAATTGCCCTTCAGTATGATATCCATCACAAAAATGGTCAGCATCATTCTGCCCGAATAAAATAATAGAGTACCGCATAGTGCTATTAGTCGTGATAGACAGCCCGCTCTTGCTTGACACAACATTAAAGAGTAACGATGGACCTGCGTCATGCCCTCCTGACTCACACTTTGATCTCCTTTATAACCGGCGCCAAGTGCTATGAAATACCAATTTTTATGCTAGAGGACAGGTTTTTATACCACCCCACAATGATGGCATGCTTTTGCCTAAAGTACCCATCAGCTTCAACACCAGATTTTTACAGTTTCGCCCACATTTATTCCTGCCCAACTTCCCCGCTATGAGGTACCCCACCACTTTAAAAAAAACGCCTCGGGCTCATCTTTTTTTCTGCATAACGCTAGCAGCCCAGTCAAATTATCTGACCTCTGACCAATTCTCCTTAATCACGACTAGCAAATGTACTAGTCCACCGATTCCGCGGCTGTTTGGGAGGGTGGGTGATATAACGCGGTGGTTGCACACAGCCAAAGCCCGTTCTAGCGCATGACAGATTTTTAGTTAGGAGACTAACTTCCACTATACTGCAACAGATCCGCCAGTTGGTGATTACTGCACTTTGGAATTACAGCCCGCAGACAAACACTATGGTTAGCACCCTAAGTGCGATCTTCGCCTCCTCGAAAATTGCTCAGTACCAGAGAACTCTATCAATGCAAACCGAACGCAGATTTAACTATGGTAGGGAGCGCTCACCGATATTTCCTATGGAACTCACTCGTTCCGTTGTGTCTTACGGGTTCCCCCTCGAGCCCAACAAGCAGCCGCACAGCGGCGCATGACATAGACAGTATGTTATTACCGACAAAGATAAGGGAGACTGGAATGGCCATTTCTGGTTTATTAGCCGTCGTCAGCCAGGCATACCCAACCCCGAAGTGTGGCATACCCGAGGCTCGAACTCGCGACCTGTTAGTTAGAAGTGCACGCCTCTAACCACTGGGTCACGAGCCCGTTGCTCTGTCGGTTTCGATCGGGAATATACAGTGGTAGGGGGCGCTCACCGATCGTTCTTACGGATTTCACTCGTTCCGTTGTGCCTTACGGAATGCATATGGTCCCTCTTTATTACCGTAGCGCAAGGTGTGGTTTTCCGTACGCAGAAAATATAGGCTTGTAGTTTGGAAACACTGAATTCAAGTGTAACGGAAGGTCGGGTTCAAAATTATTCGGGAATTGGAAAAGTTTTCTATACCCTTCCTTTGAATGTAAAATTGAAAGAAGACGTAATTTCCTACCGAATGAGAAAAAGAATGAATAATGTTATGCATGTTTTTCATAAAATATGATTGAATCTTTAAGGGAATCGAAAATCAATGAAAAAAGGCATGCTACCTAAGTATTCATTGCTTACGGAGTACGGTTTTTAGATGCAGCCGAAAAAAAAGTTCGTTCGGAAGTCGGTATCCTGAGGTAACTAAAATATTATAGAATTATATTGCCGGCTGACTATTTTTACAACCTTACTTACTTAATCCTTTCGAACCGAAAACGCATTTCGGAATTTCGATTGACATTTCATGAGTTAGCCCACCTACTGTACGCGCATTAGCATTGTTAAACCTGGGGTCCGCCCAAACCAAACAGCTCTACAGTGACATTTGGGGAGGAAGCCACACAAATCCGCAAAACCTGCCCTCGATTGCGTTCTGGGTTAATCGGCAGGCATTTGGCAAGCAATTAAAAAATTTCGGACGGAAAGTGGCGGGTAGACCCAGTAACCCAAACATCTCAATTGAGGTATTCAGAAGAGAGCAACTGTCGTGCGAAGAAGGAGAGAGTAGCGAGGGCTGCTCAAGATCACCGCGAAAATGGGGAACGTAGTTAGCGGAATGAGATGAGGGAAACTCCGTCTGCAGTGTAGGTAGTTGCTCAGCCGATATGGCCACATTTTTTAATGGAGCCGAAGTCAAACAGATAAGGTGACCCGACCTTCAACTTGTGTCGTATGCGTTTCGAGCCCGTGCGGATTTATTTGGTTTCACTGGCGACAGGACGGAGAAGGAATTAAAAGCGTCGCAGTTGGTGCGCACGGGATAATGCATTGTAGAGGACGTTAGGTGAAAGGCTCAGTGGGGTGATTCCACGAAGGCAGGTGGTCAGAACATGATTCTGACGAGGATGTCCTGCGTGTTAAAAGAAGTCGGCATAGCGCGTGTGCGTCACGAAGCTCGAACTACGTGCAAGAGGGATGCTTTTGGTGCATGATCATGTTCCGTGGGGGTTCATGATTTTCGGACTGGAAAAAATGAATTTCCGATGGAAGATTGTTGCAGGCGTAACCAAACACAAAGTGTCAGATATAGTCCGCTAAGGCAGGTTCGAGGCGACATTCTAGATACAAACGTGCGATAACGCTAAATAAATCAATAATAGTATCATAACCGGTAAGTCGCATATTACTAGTTTTCCGCGCACAATTTCTTGAAGTCATGGATGAAGATTATCTGTATGGATTAAAATATTAAGGAATTATAGTAGTCAGAATTAAAACGAAGGTTCCCCTTCCTCAAAATGCTGGAGCTTGAATGATGGTCTAATACCTTACTCGAATATCCCTCTAAATATATCGTTCCCAAAAGTTAATGTGTAAATATTTCGAATATTCTTTGTTACATTTCATCAGTAGCATACCAAGTACTCTCACTAAGTGTGCTCTCCTCGTGCAGTCCACAAGCTCGACATCTGTGATTCGGCAAAAAATAAGTTCTTTGCAAAAATCAAGTTTCTGCTGACCCTGCACTTTTTGAATTTGTGGTTACTCTTATGGGCATTAACTGTTTACGCCTGTTTTATGACTACCGGATCATTTCGATAAGTTATTCTGACTTCCATGGTTTGCCGAATTTAGCTCAACCCAGTTACTTGTGCCGTTTTTATTACAGTTTTACAGCACCCTTTCACCATTCTGCTAGCTGTTGCCGCAGTTGGTAGTTTGCGGCTGAACCATCACGTGCTTAGTTTGGTGTCTAAACCGCCAGACACCTCAACAAAAAACGTTCATCGGAAGTTTTTGAGCACGAAAACTGCAGGCTTTGTCTGTTCTAATAGGGATCATAACTCCAAAATTTGCCAAACACTTGACCAATTTACTTGTAGCGAACGCTAGTTGACGTTGAAGGAGAAGACGAGTATGGAGACTTCAAAATAAATAAGGTTTTGAAAAGTCAAGTTGGCAAACACGTGTTTTCGGTAATTATTCATCAGGCCAGTACAGTCAGTTACGTGAAGGAATGAAAATGTACAAAATTAACAGTGTTTATAGGTGTTTATAGGCATTGCAAAGCCCACTGTTGCAACTGCAGAAAAGAAGGATGTATTCATAAGACTGCCTTTTGCAGGGGACGCAGCGAGCGAGCTTGTCAGACGGCGCATGACTACAGCTCTCGCGAGACCATTCCCCGCGGCGAATTTACGAGTATGTTTTGCAAACTCTCCCTTCCTACGTTTAGGAGGTAAAGACAGACTACTGTTGGAGGCCACATCAATGTGCATCTACTCATTCACTTGCTCCTGTGGAGCGGGATACATCGGCCGTAAGACGGGACGCCTGGTAAAAAGGGTGTGTGAACATATGCCCGCCCGGTTAGACAAAGGTGAGACCCGATCGATTTCGAGTTCTATTCTCTCACATTTAATCGATACGAATCACCGAGTCGATGTCAAGGAAGCATTTCAGGTTGTCTATCGGACAACAACAAGCTTCTCTAAAGACCTAGGCCGACGGTTACTAGCAACAACCGAGGCAGTGGCTATACAGCTAGCGAATCCGGTGTTATGCTGTCAGAAAACCCTGACACAAGCGCCCTCTCTGCCGTGGCCAACGCCAACTTCAAGTGATGACGACATGTCGCCTCAAATCCCTAATTACAGTGATGGGTACTCTGTGTACTCAATCCAAGAACACTCAAAGACTCTCTTACCCCCCCCCCTCTGTTTTAGCTCTAACGACCGAAACCCGCCGACCTTGTCATGCGGGTGGCGTGGGGAAGATGAGTCGTACTGACTTAATAGCCCTTGAGACACCTATAAATACTGTTAATTTTGTACATTTTCATTCCTTCATGTAACTGTACTGGCCTGACGAAGAAATACCGAAAACGCCTGTTTGCCAACTTGACTTTTTAAGTGTAACGTGGGAATATTTGCGGAAATAAGGTTTTATTTATTCGCGGACGCTTCCAAATCGAAGCCATTGTGTCGAGCATACCCAGCATCTCGGACCATCAGAAAGGATGCACTTTAAACGCAGGACAATGTATTCTACGGAACTGTCAAATAACTATCGTTACCTTCTTTTTCCCTTATTTCCTAGTATTTCTACCAGGCCACGGGTCTGTGTTTACCTTACGTTATGCAATAAAATTGTGCATTTGCATTGCCCAAATATATTCTTATTGCTAATTACCGTTATGGATTCTGACGTTTTATCTGGAAGGTGAGGAAATAAATTCCGTTTTGGGGTTTGCCAGATGTCCCAAAAATCCGTAAGG
>CACRXP010001615.1:7841-42195 GCA_902702965.1 Spirometra erinaceieuropaei | reverse complement strand
TGGCCCCATCGTAACCTTGTAATCGCGCTTCCTCAACTGAAATTCAAACGAGTTTTTGTTAGGAAGTACAAACATTCCAGGCAAATAGATATTCAGTGCGTTACTACCTTTAGCGGCTACCAATTCCCGACTTCAAATTCCACATGTGCGTTTATTGGACGAAACAGGGCTCAACTTTCGGCCATCGCTACAGACAGTTTGTCATATTACTGCACAATGGGACCTGATTCGGCCAAAATTCGACTGTCTCTGGTCCAACGAACGCAACCTCCTAGGGGTGTTATCAGTATTTATGAAAGAAAACCCGAATTTTGCAAAAATGCATGTGCGGTGTTTCAGGAAGGCGCTCCACACAATCATGCTTTATTTGCATACTGGCTCCTTCATTTACACTACACCAAAAGCTACTCCCCCGAAACTTGAAAAATCTTTATGAAGAGGACAGCTGGAGGTTCGAATTTATCAGTCGGTCAGTCACACGCAGCCAACTTAGATGTCCTAATTTGGAATGAAAGTTGTCCTAAAGTGCGTATAAGCATTCTAAGAAATCGGTATTAAAATGATCAAGCAAAGTTGTTGCTAATCTTCTTTATCTCACACTTTAAGTAAACATAAGTCACTCAGCTCAACAAAGCTTTAACTTCGCCTACTGGACAAAACAGGTATCCTAAGGAGGAACCGCGTGTACCTTCCGTGCTTTTTCATCTATCACCTTGCAATTTTGTAGTTATATGAATAACGCCAATTCAATTTTGCCGAAGTTATAAAAAGATACAGGTGGAATGGGTAATTTAATACAAAAGCAGATAGACTTCGCGGTCGTGGGAGCGCTGACAGTTGTGCATGGGCACACGTATCACCTAATGTTTAGAGTGATGTTACGCATGAATGCGGTATCCGCCAGGTCTGCTGAAGACGGGCACAAAGATATTTCCACACGTAAAACTGCGTGAGAGCTTGTTTTCCTTTTTGAGCTATCGACAATTCACCTGTTTCATTACAGTCAAGCCGCTGGTGTAAAGACTTTTGCAAATATCTAATGCTTGCGAAGTAAAAAAGATTTGAATTTCACTTTTTAAAAAATAGAGTCCGAACATTTGGGCTGGAGCCCCTCAGCTTCCCTGTGGAAGTTCTGCTTACTTTAACTGTTTACTCTTCGTTGTAATTCGTATTTCAAAATACAGAGGGTAAAGGCTGTTCTAACTGGACGCTCGTCATAACTGCAGCCTCATCCCTCGTAAAACCTTATCCCATTTTCGATTGGTCAAATCACTGTGTATTAATTTCTTAAAGAGTAATTAAGCTAATTTCTTTGTGTTCGCGAGATTAAGGACATCGTCTGCACAAAAGGTCTGTACCCAGAGTAACCCAGTGGAAACCTTCAGCTAGCCGTCTTCTGTTGCGCTCAGTTTGCTTGGGTAAAACTTTATCTCATGTGCCCTTTGTAAAATCACCGTACCTCGATCTCAGGAGTACCTATTGGAAGGCTCTCTGCTACCTCCTGCTTATAAATATGATTCGTCGTCTCCTGCCAAACTGTTTGCCATATACAATGATAAAATATTTGCTCAGATAATTTGTCACTGACTTATTTCATTCCTGCAGAGATTGGCATCTCAACAGATACTCGCCTTCTGAGTACGGCCTGTATGCATGACTCGTATTCGTGGCTGTACGAGAGACATTTGTAGTTTGTGGCCTTTATTTTGGTCTACCAATTTTGTTTAGGAAAAGAGTTTCAGAGTCTGCTCAACCCCACATCCTATGGTACATTTATTGAGTCTTTGTAACGTGTCAGAAACTGTTGAAAAATTATTTAATAAACGCCTAGTGACAGCACATGCCAATAACCACATGAAGAACTTTAGGCAGACCGTTAGTGAGCCGTACTTCCCTATGAATTCTTGATGGGTGCAAGCTGAAATCATGTTCAGAACATAAATTTTATTTATTGCAGGCTTAGCAAAAGTAAATAGTACTGGTTTCGATTGCTAACCTTCATTAGCTATTTACGAAGTAAGTTTAAAAGAAGACGGAAAACGTTAGCGGCTCCAGGTGGTTATAGCCCTTAAAGTTGTACGGTTGGGCCAGAGAGAGCAGGCAAACACGTGTCCACTCCTTTAATTATTCCATTTCATTGTAAGTACGGAGATGAAATTAACCGCTTGTTCTAACCATAAACTTCATTTTAGGATGACCATTAAGCTGTTATAAGCAGCGACTCATCAGATATTTTGAAAAACAACCCCTCCTTGTAGACGAAGAGCATTGCAGTCTTGAAATCGCTATCAAGGGGTTAGAAGAAAACTGTAAATTTCAGATGCGTTTGTATTTCATCCTATCCCTGCCAAGAAACTTAGAATAAATTTACGCCAGTATTCCGATTACACATGCCTCCGCTCGATTTGATCATGACAAATAGCTTGAACATTCTTTTAAATCCCCTGATGCGTCGGTTTCGTCCATAAATCAGAAAGAGGATGCTCTCATGAAAACAAAAATGATGCAATTTTTAGGAAATTTTAAAGTGAAAAACACTGCATTTACTCATTCTGCGCCACGGAAAACATTCAGATAATACTAGTGCTGCAGTGAGAAGATACTGTGATAGGGCCTTTTGTTAGGATAAGATGATATATCAAGAAGCTTGATTTTTGAAAATCGTCGGTTGGATTTTAAACATTACACTTATAATGGACAATAGTTTTTCAAAACCCATACAAAACCTAATCTGTCGAAAAATGGAAAATAATTTCTTCCGTTCTGAAGTACAAGCTTGCTAAATATTCTACTGTTGTAGATATTTTCTGATTTATTCTTCAGAATAAGGAGTGCTTTTTCCAACAATATTTGGCAGCTCAAACAGCACTTATACTGCCTTCAAAAAATATTATATCTGTAATAGTTAGACCGACCTATCGACGAAGTGCAGGTAACACGGAGACATGCCGGTACGCGCTAAACAGCTTCGGCTTCACCCTCTCCTAGCCAGTCATAGTACTGTCCTTTTCTTCATTACGAAACCATTTCTGGTGATTTTTACCAATAATGTTTCAAAAAAAACGCAATCAAATAATATTATCTCCAGCGATGGCGGCAGACGGTTCTCAAAGAAACGATTTTTTAAGATGTGCCCTTATGTATTTTCAAAGCTGCACGGTTTGAAATTATATGGAATCCAAAACAGGACAGGAAGTGGTTACACAGAGGTCAAAAATGCATGAGATATCTGTTCTCTATATTCATAAATTATGCTTACTTTAAGATCATGAACTTTGTTGCCGTCAATATAGAAGCTGAAATAAAATATGCAAGGCAACTAAACTGCTAAAAGGCCTTCAAGCAGGAGAGAAAACTTAAGTGGAGTCGTACCGTTGATAGTCGCGAAAAAACATAAAAGAAGAACTCATTGAAATAATTGGTTTGCACTGTCTTCCACTGCTAATCCGAGGTTATAATTTTTTCTTCGATTTAACTGGATCGTCTTAAGAGACAATAAAGATTAAGTAGAATTTACATCTTCGAAAGATGGGAAATGCCATTTTCATGCCAATCTGGATAACGTGTCACCCATGGGGTATTTAATACTCATATAGACTTATATTCATAGGGCGTATGCTTCGCCAGTACTGCCATTCAATCCCTACGGACTTAGCAGGTTCCGATGTTAAACGTACCATAAAGTCAAGAATGAGATCGATGTGGTCCGTTTCCGCTTTATTTTAAATCACATGTAAATATCTTACTGGAAACTGCATGACCTGAGTCTTCAATTTTGTAAAAAGATTAAAAGGGTAATAAATGATCGAAATATATTTGTGATAACTTTTTAAATGGTTATCGGTGTAAAAAGGGAGTTTTTCGTTGTGAAAATAAGCTAAAATATAACAACATTCCCTCGACAGTATTACTTAGGTCAGTTAAGAAACCAAGTATGCTTCAACTTGTGCCCGTCTAGTCAGCAAAAAGGTAACCTGCTCCTGTTCCCTATAGAATAGTTATCTTTGTCTGCGCATTCGTTACTTAACTTTAAAACGTGTTTAACACGGGTATGTTGGCAGTTAATTCAGATCTACAGAGCCTAGAAAAGCTTGTCTCATCTAACGTCTCCGAAGTCTATTTTGAGTAGAGTATTTGAGGTCATCTTGCCTGAAGACGTCCAGGGTGCAAAAACCGGGATCGACGAGACGAGAAAATAAATAAAGAAAATAGTTCATAAGTGTTGAGGAAATACGCAACATCTTCTAGCATTCCCGTAGAGTTGTCTGTAAGTCCTTTATTTGACAATTTTTGGAACAGGTTGAGGACAACGAAACTACCAACAAAGCAGAAGCGAAGGTTTCCCTATCTGCCTACTGCTAGGAACTCTACACTGAATAAGAAAAGAAATTTTTGCTTGCCGAAATTGTGAGAGTTCTTCTTTTGCAGATATGCATTCAGAAAGTTAGTCGATTGACAAAAACGACGGAGGAAATACAATGTATGCATTGCAAAAGGCAGCCACTGTCTTGCCACGCTGCCATTCAACAACAAGCGAAAACAGATCCTTAAAACGGGTCTTCATCTAACAAACAGTCGTTAGTTTTGTCATTTCCTTTGTTCATCTTAAAACCGAAAAAGCTGGCTTCATTTTCTTGGGAATCGCACAAGTCTACCATTTAATGTGGTAAACAGGTTTCATGAATAAACGTTGCTAATTGTGCCAAGACCTACGGAAAAAAGGTAGTCTCCAGGATACTTAACAACTGTGAGTTCTTATCCGGGGTAAAACTAGTCAGTTGTCTGACAAATAAATACAAAAGCAATTTTAAAAAGGTCTAAATAATTCAATGGCCAATTATTGCTGAGAAACTGGAAGAGGACATTTTGCCATACCAAACCTCAAAAGCTGCATAGTCGTTTGTAAAATACCGAAACCACCGCGTATGGCTAGGAAATTCTACTTTAAGAGATATTTGGCTGACAAACCCATCTTCCAAAAAAATCACGGTCGATGATGCGGTAAGTCGTCATGGAATGTCGACAGTGGTTTGCATGGAGTTGCCTATCAATAACTCGTGTTCGTGTTGTCGGAGCTGACAACTTGGCAGTACGCATATGGTCCGCATTTGTACCTATCACGCCATGTAAATACTGCAGACAACAACTCGAGGGCGTAAATGTTAGGTCTTAACCAAGTACACAACTGTTCGCATTAAATGGCTTATTTACGGCAGTTTTTCTTAAGATTCTGTGCCAGAGCCACCACTGGATATTATTTAGAACCTGACAAGCTACATGTAGTGCATTCTATTTGCTGGTGTGGATAGTATGCTGAGCCTAAAACAAACCATGCTTACCAAATTTAGGGCGAAGCGCGAATAGAGACCGCAACTCGTAATATATCTTATACCTAAATCTGAAAATCATTTTTCAATGTTAAACGGGCCCAAGTTGTTCCGTGTGGTCACTGACATATTCGTAAAAATCTAAACCCCTGAATATAGGGCACAGCAGATCGACGCAAGATACCTCCCAAGGTGATGGGCAGTTTACCCCTTAAATAAAAAGTATTTCAAAATCAACCTGGCCAAGATGTTATATCTTAAACAGAAAATTCGTTTACTTGTTTATTGAAACAACTGCGTCAGTTTCATTAGATTTTTTGAAATCTTTCCCCGTAAAGCACAGAATATACACATGCTTTGCTATAACAGACACCCAAAAGGTATAAAATATGGTTCATAATTTTCGTATATCACTGAAGATGGCCGAAGATGTTGCTTATATGGTGCACGGTTAATCCATATACAGGTTGCGCAGAATTGGCAGACAACAATTTACTACACTGTTTTGTTATCGACGTATAGCGATCGACTTTGCTGTACAAAATATCTAGTAAATATTCCTGACTTCCTGTTACTTAAAGGTCCTGTCATCAAGAACATCCTTGGTTGTTTAAGTTTCGTTAAATTCATTTTAATTAGTGGTCGTGATTTGCTGCTTTTGCATTGTTCGTTCACATTTAATCCCTGCCCTAGTTATTAATAAAATTATCAGTTCACAGCAAGTCATGTGCAAGCACCAAATAGAAAACCGCGTCTCACTTCGTTTTGTGAAATAATTAAGATTGCGAAACCGTGGGTTTATAAAAAGCGGTCGTCCAGACTGGCTAAGAAAATCATTTACCTAAATATCGCATGCGGGAATATATGAAAGGAACACTGAGATGTCTTCTTAAATCGTAAATATTTGCCCACGATTACTGCAAGTGAAACGGTTTTGGCTATCTAGTAATATTAAATGACCTAACAGAGTAGAACTGAATTGTTCCGTCCTTCAAATTTTACTAAAATTCGCGCATTGGCTGCTGGTAGTTAGCATGAGTTGGACGAAATTTGCCTTTGAAAAATATTCCATGCAATTTGGTTTTCTTTGAATGCAGAGAGCCTTAAGGAAGTTAGGAAAATAGGTCTCGATATCTTCTTTCATAATTTCCTGTGCATTAAATCTTAATATTTCGAGCTGATTGCCCTTCATAAGTAAGCAGATGCTCTGCCTATGGAAATATATGCCATGATAAGCTTTAACAGAAGCCTATAGGGGTAAAATCTTTGACCACAATAACTTTATCATGCGCTTCCACCTCTGTGGACGGACATGGTATCCAGAAATCGCACGCACATGTACATGGTATAATTATATAATAATATTAACAGCTAGTATTCTGAGCGCAGAGTGACAGTGCAAATGCAAAAACCAGGAATATTTTTGGCAGGGTCTAAGTAGGCTTGCGTAAAAAGCTTTTAACAGAATTATTCTCGGAAATTCAAGTAAGAGAGTTTATTGAATCCTAATGGAAAGTTGTGTTGTCAGACACCTCCCTTCTTCATATGTACTTAGGGACTATAAGGGACAACACAGTGCGCAACTTTTAATACCGTTTCTAACTTGTAAGGATAAATAAACATAATGTGCATATGCTTGGTATTTTAATAGAAATATATACGTAGGTCACTCAAAAGAACTAAAAGAATATGTAATGAAATTGTATTTAGATGCAATGTTACTAGTGAAATACAGAATTTTGGAAAGAATTAAAACGAAATTACTTACTTCTAATGCATAAAATTGGCATTTATACAAAATTCGCCCTAGGAATCCATAAACGTCCATATAAAGCGCGATTTACTTTGTTCGCCTTTATTGTAGGGTTGCTTTTATGCTGGATGTTATGGAGTAAAACAATATTTATGAGAGCCCTTATTATCTTAATTTTCATGGGTTTTCCCGAGACTCTTTTACGTGTGTCACATTGATGCGATTTCCTCAAAACTGTAAACCATCAAAATATGTTTTTCCGAAGCCGTTGGTTATATATTGCTATCCAAATATAATTGCAAATAAGAAGTGTGAACAGATGATTCCTCACAACCCAATTATACTACTGTTTAAACCAAACGCAATAGCGGTAATGCAAACTTCTTTCTTTTCAGTTTATCTTATTTAGCAGTTCAAATTTGTTCTACGTCTTCCGATCAATTGCTTTGATTTCCAATGTGCATACAGGAAGGTCTTAATGGGCAGCGTACAGCTCGATTAGAATTCCTTGATTTTTGGACCTTTTATCGAGAAGTTTCAATTGCCGTAGACTGTGAGATTGCATGCAGAACTACGTCTCCTGCACTGTTTAGCCTGGGCTATCGTATTTTTTTCAGGACTTGTGTCAAACCCCTCACGATCCCATTTTAATAAACCACCCGGAGCATTTGCATAAATAGTTCCGCTGTTTTGATCAGATCATACAACACTAGTGGGTCTTTTAAAAATCTACTTTAATTATAATTTCACACTTTTAGCCACACTTGAGATGAAAAGCACGGTTCACCACACTCCCCGACAAGGAGTTGATTTGCTCCAGATTTCGGTTGCGGATATGATCCCTGATTTCTTTAATCTCACTTGTTTAATTTGTACCTCGTTCCCATATAAATGTACAGGCCCGATTTAAATTTATCGAATGCACGCCTAAGCTCACCAGACACTCTTCTACTCCAGGAGGATTTGAATCGCTTTTAAGCTTATTCACGAAATTCCTAAGTGAAGATTTCGATATTGGTTATTGTATCGAAGCTGTTATGGTTAAATCTGATAAGTTTTATTTTGCACATTTCAAGCTTTTTAAGGCACCGAAAGGAGTCCTTTTACAAACCAAGCCTTTGTGACAGTTTAAAGGCCTTAGGTGCTCTAGCAAAGACCCACATCGTCAGACTGAACGATTTGTTTGTCAGCTAAATCTCTTCTTCTCCTTTTGCCCCTTCTCTTCCTCTTTCCTCTATTGATAGATGCATGAGCCTCAACTGTCCTACAGGACAATGAGGCGTTCTGGCATATGTTGACTCTAGTTCAGACTCGAATTTTACCATTACGCCCCATGACCCAAATTTTCCCTTACGTGACATTCCACTTTCACAGTGGGACTTCTGTCCTGTATCTGTGGCAACGGCGGAGAAACTTAGTCGAAACATGCGTTGTTCAACAGCAGTCAGGTTAGATGGTGTCACTTGCAAGCTGACCGCTATGGCTGATGTACATTGTCTGACACGGGATGTGAACTGTTAAGCGCGCCTTTCGAATTTGGCTTGAAATTTTTGACCTCCGAGGAATTTGCCTTTTCCTGGATTTATGCCTGCTGGACGCTCTGAGGGCATATTTGGATTAGGAAATTGGATCGTAAACAACAATTACTCGGTCCACACGGAACTTCGACAGGACTTTCTCTGGGACAAGCATTCTCTTACGGATTACTTCTCTGCCAACAGCCCCGTGGGACCCCCATTTCAAGAACGGTTGAGTCGCTTGTTTCTTGCTTCATATTGTTTGCTACTTGCTTCGTATCACTGGTCTGGTTAAATAGCTCCTCCTACACCCTAACAACTTCTCCAGTGTATATGCTTGAAAATGGTAGTCGAACAAGTGCCTTCAGGATGCTGCCCAAAAGGTGCGTCTCAAGTGGGAATAGAAACCAGTGAAGGGGTGACGAGGCCGGCGTCGTTACCATTGGACCACAGACGCGCAGAAGGCGGGCTACAAATAATAATGTAATAAATAATGCACATTGTAAAATGAATGTAACGTCAGCTTCCCCACTATCAAATCTCCTGCCAAACGGGCCAGGAGTTTAGTAACCTTAATGGATGTCAACTACAAAAACGAAAATAAGACACATGCAGCATGTTTCAGACTTCTCCAGAAAGTCTTGGAGAAGGAGAATGAGATAAAAGACCTAAAAATAGATATGAAGAAGTTGACGAAACTTCCCCGCCATTCACCCGTAAAGAGAAAGTCAGCAACGTCAGACCCTCAGAAAACAAACAGAACATATTCAAGCACAGTCTCATTAACTGGATCAGCCGCCTAGGAAGAAGACAGTCCGTCTAAGGAAGAAATCACAACTGACAACCGACCTCTTCTCCAAGAAAAGAACTACAGAGGGAGATCTCGGGAAACACAGAAGCGCCTCAGGGCATACCGAAAATAAAAGGCAGGTCAGACTGCCCGTAGGAGAGAGCAGAGTCCACTCACACTGCCAGCAAATGCCACACTGCCGAAGGATATATCGCACGACCAAGAAGACTCGGTGGGTGAGGAACCCTGTAGTAGCTATGCCATGACAGCTGTCTCTGATTCAAATGATGGTGACAACGGAAATTGGCGAAATCCTGACCGTGCGTGTAAAAGTAAACGCAGGGGCTCTCTACCAAACAGGCATCTCCGCCGCAAACGAAAAATCGTCATAAAGGGAGCTCCTGAGTCCAAGTCTTCGACTGCAAACGAAAGAATCGAACACGATCTCAACCTCATTAAAACATTTTCAAATGCTGCCCTTCAGGACGGATAATGTGGTACTGTGCACAAAGCCTTCCGTTTGGGAAACGCAGATGCATCGCCTGGATTACCAAGGCCTCTTAAAATAATTCTCGCAAATGAAGCCGAGGCTTCACATCGCCCAGAAGGGAGGATGGCTCTTCTTCATTCGCATAAGGAGGTGTTTTTTCAGCCGGATTACGAACCTACAGAAAGACAAAAAATGAGGGAGCTCCGGACAGAACTGAAAAGAAGGACAGAAGATGTGGAGAAGGGGTTGAAAATAAAGGAAAGCCAGATAATATAAATCAAGCGATCATTCCTGTGGCTAAACCCCTTTGTAATCAGGGCCGGTTCCCCCCGAGAAGACGGACAAAAAAGGTGCTGTATTCGTATATGCAGAGCCTGTTTTACAAGATGGGTAAACTGAGGACTCTGATCGACGAGCACACGCCAGATATCATCGCCTTGACAGAAACATGGCTTTCTGAAGCTATTGGAGATCATGAGGTATCCCTCAGAGGCGACCTACTGTTTAGAAGAGACAGGAAAAGCCGAGGAGGAAGGGTCGCTGTCTATCTTACCAACCACCTGACAGCGATCCCTGAGTAAAATCCAGCAACATCAGCGGAAGTTGAATTCTTATCTTTAACTATCTCCACTAAACGCCCCAGGCCGCTGGCGTTTGCTGTTGTGTATCGTTCTCCAAAACCAGATTTCCGAACACGATAGTCTTCTCCTAAGGAAACTGAACAAGACCTGCCCGAACAGAGACGCACTTATTGTCGGGAACTTTAACGCCCCAATATCGACTGGTAAGCTTAGACGGTTTCGGGTCCATCGAACACATTCTGACAACATTTGCTCCAATTGACGACAGAAAAACTACTTTTCCAGAATGTAACGCTCGGAACACGTGTTAGGGAAGGGCAGCGTTCAAACTGCCTCGACCTGGTGCTCACTCGAGATCAGGAGAGTGTGCTGAACATACAAAATCTCCCACCAGCTGGTGCTAGTCATCATATTTTGATGCTCCTCGGGTATTCCATGTTCACCCAACCTGATTCACCTGAACAATTACAAACAAATATCTGGAAGGGGGATCTGTCCAGCATGCGAACGCAAGTCTCAGCAATGCGTGGACAACCACATTGCAGGGAACACCTAACGACTACTGGAGCACGTTCAGCCCACTGGTCAAAAAAATCGGTAATCTAAACTGTCCACTAAGACGAAAGAAAACAGGCAACCGTCCGCCGTGGATAAACCGGGAACTGCAAACCGCGTTTAAGAGGAGAAATAAAGTGTGGAGACGCTTTCGACAAACAGAGAGTCCTGAACACCTGAAGGAATACAAGCGACAGCGGAATGTGTGTAAACGCGAGGCTAATAAACTTCGAAGCAACTATGAGCTGTATATGTTACAAAACTCCTTGGAGCATCCTAAAATCCTCTATAGTTACATACGTAATGGCCAGAACAATCGCGACCAGATTCTAGCGCTAAGATCCCAAAACGGAGTAATTGAGACAGATGACCACCTGAAAGCATCAGCCTTCTCCAATTTCTTTCTGTCGGTATTCACTCATGACACAAACCCTCCTTCCATGCCTTACGTAGACCAACGGCAAAATCCTTCCTGTCCTGCATTGGAAGACAATGGTTTTTTCTCACCCATGTTAATAAGGACCAAACTACGCCGGCTGAAACCTGCCAACTCACCTGGTCCAAATAGAATTCATTAACTTGCCCTCCGAGAATTAGCTAACATACTGTGTGGGCCGGTGTCCATGATATTTCAGAAGTCCATGGAAGAAGGCGAACTGCAGGAGGAACGGAAAACGGCCCATATCTCTCCAATCTATAAAGTAGGATCCAGGCTTGAGCCCAAAAATTACCGTCCTCTTAGTTTAACCTGCATTCTCAGCAAGGTCATGGAAGGACTTATTAAATGCGTTTAATGTCGTATCTGGAGCAGAGGGACCTGTTGTGTTCTGATCAGCACGGATTTCGTCGTGGTCACTCCTGTCTTACAACCAGTCTTTACTCGCAGGAAAAGTGGACAAGAGGCATAGGCCAGGGCCGTCCAGTGGACGTCATCTTCTTTGACTTTAAGAAGGCGTTTGATAGCGTTCCTCATGGACGACGCCTACAGAACAGATATTCGGCACATTCATCAGGCCGCATTTGGAATACGGAATGCTGTCATGGATGTCCTGGATAAAGAAAGACAGTGATGCCATAGAGCAGATGCAACGACGGGCCACAAAACTGGTGGACGGTCTCTGGACTCTGTCATACCCAGAAAGACTGATCCAGCTAAACTTGTTCCCCCTATCCTATAGACGAATGAGGTGTGACCTATTATGAACATTCAGCATTATTCACGAGCATGACTGTTTGTTTTAAACTGAAGACTTCTTTGAATTCACGACGATGAGTCACCTGCGCGGTCATCCGTACAAAGTCAAGCGGGAGCGTACACGCCTAAACCATCGGAAGTTTTCCTTCAGCTAGCGTGTTGTTCGAACGTGGAACTCACTCCCAAATGAAATAGTGACATCTGATACAATGGCTGTATTCAAAAGGCAGCTGGATAGTTTGATCTTTGACAAACGACGACTCCCACTACAGGACTATCTGTGACCAGCCATAAATGTTATTTCTTGATTTCATCCCTATGCAACACATCTCCGACTTTTAATGAAATTTTTCCCCTCAAACTATAATAGCAATAATACTTTTTTATTAAAGACCCGTCAGGGTCCCATCAAAGCAAGTAAAAATAAATGTAAATGTGAATTTTAGACGAGGTAGGCAGAATCTGTACAAAATGCAATTTATAGTTTAGGAATTAGTAGTCCGTTGAGAAAAGTGACTGGCGAGATGTGAAAAGAAACTCAATTAAAAATTTAAAAATGATTGGTGTAATTTTACAGAAAACATCCCTTGATAAAAAAAATAATGACAAAGAAATGCGGGCAGGACTGGCTTGTATGTGGCGGTATATAACGGATTATAATCGGACATCGACAGGGCAGAAATAAATGTCGGCCTTGAGAGGTACGTATACGGGTCGGACAGGACTGGCCTGCATGTGGCGTTGTATAGGGGATTCATAAACGGATATTGTCAGGGCAGAAGTCATACGCCGGATGAAATTATTCGCGTCCAAGAGGTCAGACGAGAGGAACCCAGACGCGATCGGCCACAGTATGCTTCGAGCCCAGCCGAGGAGTAGGGAAGGGAGGTACGACCAAACTACTAGTAGACGGCGAATACAGAGGGTTCCGCCGTGAGTGCCGACAGACCGCATGAGGTCGGAATGCGAGAGATGACATCAAGTACATCGAAAATCGTCGCTATGGGGGAGGAATGATAGCAGTGGATTTAGCAACCAATTCAAAACAGGGGTTTCTAATGATGTAATTTAGGGTTACCACTTGATCTACCACCCAATTCCAGGAGGACCGTTCTAGAAGTCAAGAATCTGAGTGTTCGGGAATGAGATCGTTAACAGTGTCTCTATGCTTTGCGGTGTAATGTGTTTGCGTAATTTCGACTTAAATGCCAGTAGCTTAGGGGATGATTTAATTTCTGGTGGAAGATATTCCAATGGAAGGCATATTTAGAAGCAAAGAAGAGGAAGCTATTAGATGTGGGGCAAAGAGGTGACGGAATCACCATGCAGGAGTTGTGCGTGGCATAAGACCGATCTCTCGGAGTGAGAGTGTCAGTGAGCGGAAGATTGGAGCTAGAGTTGATGCGAAAAAGGAAGCAAAGACCAGGTTCGAGTCTTCTAACCCACAAAAACTTCATGTTCGCCAGCAGACATCTCCAAGTATAAGAAATACCGAACAAAGCTTGAGGGAACAGTTTCCCGGTGAAAACCCTATGAACATTTTCGATGTTATAGCGGTCACAGGCGTTCATTAAACCGAAGAAAGGACAGCAGTATTCGAGGACTGGAAGAACGAACATTAGATAAACTCTTAGCTTCATTACCGGAGGGAGAAAATTATGCGATATGGATCCACATATCTGTGCGGCTTTGGCAGAGATTCTATCTGCATGAGGTGATAAAGCAAGCTTATTTGTATTTCTTAGAGCTTGGTCCTTTATGATGAGGCATTCTGAGAATGGGTTATTCTGGAAAATTATGGCACTAGGAAGTTTGGCAGGACCAAAAGACATGAAACTACACTTGGATGATGAAAACTTCACCTGCCATGTTGAACTCCATCTGCTTAAGCGTAGTAAATCGGCATTTATTTTTTTAACACAAACGTTTGCGGTGACCTTAGAATATGAGTAAATACACTTGGCGTATTCCACACAAATAAAAGTTTGCGAATTTCCGTGTTTAGTCGAAATATCATTGAGGTAAAGAAGAAAGAGTAGCGGACCCAGAACCGAACCTCAAAGTACGCCACTCGTGATCGAGTGAGGTGTCGAGTAGCTATTACGGACCATGATTTTCTGATATCGGTTGGACAGATAGGACCTGATGAAGTCGAGCAGAGGCGGCCGGATGCCGACAGCTTCCAATTTTACTAAAAGACGTCTATGAGGCACCTTGTCAAAGACTTTGTTAAGATCAAAGTAAATACCTACCACTTACTGCGGCTCAGTTCGAAGAGAAGTGATTAGATTAAGAAATGTCAAGTGGCATGTTCCGCAGGATCTTTCGGATAAAAATCCATGCCGACTAGAGCTCAGAATCGGATTAGCTATACAAAAGTCAAGAATTTCATTGAAAATTATTCTTTCAAGAACCTTTGCTAGAGACGGCTCATTGTGCACGCCCCCATAGTTAGTAACATCGGACCGAGATCCAGACTTGAAGACGGGAATGATAATTGACGATTTCCATGTTTCAGGAAAGTATCCTTTTGAAATCTAAACCGAGAATAAATGTCTAAGCAATACGGGAAGGTCGGACGCTTGTTTAATAAACGAATTCGGAGTCCCGTCCGTTCCTGAGCGGGCTAAGTATTTCAAACGACTTATATGTTTTTAATGAGATATGAGGACACATCGATTGTACTCAGTGTCCTATCGGAACGTGAGCGAAAGAAACTGACCGGTTCGGACTCAGTATTAAGATGTTTTGCGAAGAAAGCACTAAAAAACTCCGCCTTGTGACCTTATCTTGAAACGGCTGGAATCTAGGTGGAAGCCAAGTCTATTTCAGGAAGGTTAAAATCCCCAGTGATTATTTTAACATCGAAAGCAGCTTCCGAAACTAATTTAAAGATTTCACAGAGTTGTGGATCATCACTGGCTAAAGGATTTGGGGGATTTTAGACACAGCCAATAATTATCTTTCTTTGCGGCGAGAGAATAACAGATGCAAAGGAGAAGCTTCCCGTGAATGAGAAAAAATCCAAGTAATAGGGAGAGTGCTTTAGGTAGGATCTACTATAAAGAAGACAACTGCCCCCACGCCTAGCTGTGCGGTCTTGACGGTAAAAATCAAGGTCATCGATGAAAAGGACAGAGTCAGGAATTAGAGAATGGGTCCAAGATTCCGTTACACATATAATATCAGGCGTCATTTCCAGAACAATGGCTCTGATTTGGGCCATCTTGCTTATAACAGACCTGGTATTCAATAATATAATATCTAATGTGTTTAGAACGGCAATGATATTGTCGTCGGTATTTAAAAAAATTTGGAGGCGAAGATGTAAGGTGTGAATTAATGATGCTTGGAGAATAAGTAACAGTTAGTCTAGAGTTATTGACGTACTGGGAGTCAGCAAGAGAAGGCTGGATATGAGACCTAAAGGATGTGGGGATATAGTTTTTGAATATTAGAATGCTAGGGGAGTTAGAACATGGGTAGGCTTGTTGGTAGTTAAATTGTGGAGGAAGGAGAGGAGGAGAGAGCCTAGAAGGAAAGTAGAGGCTAGTGGGGAAGGATAGGCAGCTATAACAATAAAAGGGTAGAAACCAGGTCTAGGTTTGAAGTCAAAGAAGGTAGGTTGACGTACCTGAGAGCAATTGGTCTTAGGTGGTGGGAAGCCTGAACTAGGTTATGGTATAAATGACTGAGGGCAATTCATGTATGAATTATTTGCTATATATATTACGGTTTTGATAAGTAATCGGTACACAGGACAGGGAATTATTTTAGAGAGAGAGAGGAATGCATTATTTTGAAAATAACTTTCAAAACTTTCAGCAAAAACGGTTCTCCAGTACACAGTGATTACCATAGAGATTAACAGGTATTGGACAGGTGGACATAATTATATATGAAGAAAAAAGGACTTTAAGGTGCAAGATCGAGTTTTAGTTTTGTTTTTCAACATCTTTGCAGGTGAGATACCGGGCTAGAAATGGCAGTATGGAATTCTGATAGGCCGAAGTGCGGCAAGGGATGTGGCGGAAGCATCGACGCATGGGGCGTAAGGATTTCGCAGCCATTAACTCATTGTGAAGGGGATGGACGGTGTCATTCAGAATTCGGTCAGCGAATTGCTCCACCGAGTTGAACTGTCGCTGTACGAGGATATCAACTAAAATTAGATAGGAAACACAGCAACAGAGGCGAGCATTCGAATGACACGTTTAAAAATAATTAGATCTTTTTTAAGTAAAACTGGAAAGATAACTGGAGAACAATAAAGAATGAGTGGAAGAATACAGCCATCTAGGAATCGCCAGATTAAGGACTGGGGTGTGTGATATGAACGTAGACGACGAATGTAATAAACAAGTTTTTTTGTTAAAAGGGTTTCCATATGAAGAGAGAAAGGGAGATTTGAGGATAAAGTAACACCTAGGTACCTGAAAGAAGATACCTCATTGGGAAGAATATCCAAAGGTTCAGGAATGGGAGAGGGTCGCAATCGAAACACACACTGTACTGATTTCTGATTGTTGAGTAGGAGTCCATTATTCGAAGACCATGCAGAGACGTGATCTAAGCCATCCTTTAAAGACTGCAAATGAGTCAGGCTTTTGAGTGGGTGGCCTACGACCATGTCATCGGCATGCTTAACATACAGGCAGTCGTTTGGCGACCTCAAATCATCCGTATGTAGGGAGAAAAGATGAGGGGATAAGATGGAACCTTGTAGAACTCCACAATTATTTGGAAGAATAGAAGATTTTCTCTTTCCCGACTGGACAAACTGAGTGCGGGAGGAAAAATAATCTCTAAGCCAAGAAACAACCCAGCTCGGAGTGTCGCACGCAGCTGCTTTGGTCAGGAGGAGTTGGCGCGGAATAGTGTTGAAGGCGGATATAATTGGAGTTGCGGGGTTTGTAAACGTGCTGGGCTGAGAAGGTTTGGTATATCTAAGAGAAGGGGGCGTGCACCTAAATGGAACTGTACTACCTATCTTTTGGGTCGGAGTCTGATTCAGTTTTTGAGTCTCACCATTCTGACACCTGGCCACGGGTGACTTAACTGTAGAGCTTGCAGCGCCCAGTTGAACAGGGGAATTTATCGGTCTAGATGATGTAGACGGATTTTCATGTGTACCAGCGGGGCTATCCAGTGGATACGAAACGACAAATGGGGCTGTTGTTACTGCTGCTACTTTAAAGGCAGGCAAATGCTTCAAGTGGCTTCAGTGAGATGAAGACATGGGAGTAAGGGGAAGGAAGGAGTCAGATGTCGCAGGAGAAGGACAAGCTGAAACCTCACGGCCACTTGTATTATGACCGAGCTTGTGAGCATTAGACTGAGAAGCAGTGGGTTTACGTGATAAGAGAGACCCGATTCTACGCTCCATTTGAGTAAGATCATGACAAAGGAAAAATTTTGCCTTTTCCAGGTACGCAGTGACACGATCTCGATGAGCAAAGATTGCGTCAACCTCGATTGATGAAAATAATTTGACTAAGATGGGTGGATTTTTGCTACGGGAGGACAAGCGTTTGGCATCGGCTATTTTGTAGTTGAAACCACACGAATACAGGAAATTGGTCGCAACATCAATTGGCCGAGCAGATCGAGGAACATTTTTTAACAGAAAGTTGTAAGAACGCTTTTGTATATCACTATATTCACTGACGATCAGGTGAACAAGTGAGTCGAGACGCCTACATTCTTCAGAAGGGATATCGGAGATGTCCTCGTCGAATAAATTTCCAAGAATTGAAAGCAAAGTGACAAACTTTAGCATAAATTAATTGCAGCTGTCAAGTGCAGACATATTAAGCTGCCGACCAATTACAACGGGTGACGACTGACTAGTAATATCATCTGACTTAGGTTAAGGTAAGCCTTCTGACTTAGGTTTAGTTGAGCCATGCTTACTTTCAGAGACCGAGAGCTTACGCCGACCTGTGACTTTTGCTCTCATCTTGGCTCGAGGCAACTTGTGATTAAGAAAACTTCTGGCAGACAAGATGACTGAATTTCAGCTAGGGCAAACTACACAGTTAGAGAGAAATCGCATTCACAAAATGAGAATTGCACAGTGCGAATTGTGAACACCAGGTAGAGACTAACAGAACGCAAAAAGGAGATGGTAGCAGGCTGTTCTGAATGAATGGGTCTGTATCTAAGGAAATCTAACCAAAAAAACAGGGGCTAAAATCGTTAGGTCTCACAGAAAAACCACTTAAAACAATATTCTCCACTTATTTTCAAATTTAAAACCAGCGGCTCGACCTTGACCTTGGATAAATGACTAGACTTTATGCTGATTGTATATAACTGCACTTAAAATTTCATATGTACATTGAAAAGACCGCCTGTCGCATCCTTCGCAGTCCCGCACTGTAAAAACGTTTTCCGTGAACAAATATGTTACTGACAAAAAATTGGTAAGATATGCGTTTGACATTTATATTGCATGTGCCGTCTTCAATATGGTCATCAAGGGCATTGCCTATTACCGTAAAATGCACTAGTATACACTATTATACAGCATTACCATATCTGCCAAGAATTTCTGACAACTGATGCATTCGATGGTGTACCGTTCACCTTACTAGACTTCTGACCAAGATCTTACACTTTAAGCTGAACTGTACAAAGAATGATGTCCTTATTGCTGGGATTTCAACGCCCCTGACACTAATTGATTAAGGTGGACGGTGCAGCTTAGATCACAAACCACTTCAATGGGTCACGGACAAAATCCTCTACCAGAACCTTGTCTTTGGAATGCGGGCTAGGAACAGACAACAGTTGAACTGCCTTGACCTTATTTTACACGAGATGAGCAATATGTGCTAGGCCTACAGGACCGACAGCCATAAGGCTCAAGCAACCACCTCACGCTCTGCTTCGAGTACTCACTGTTTTCCAAACCAATTCTGCCCGAAAGGTGAGACAAAACAGTTTTGGAAAGGGAACTAATCTCTCATGAAGAGAGAAGTGGCGGTGGTATCCTGGGAGACTTAACTGCATGGTGGAGCAAACGAAAATTGGAATACTTTCAGTCCCTTGCTAAAAGATATTGTTTATCCCAACTGTTTTCTCAGAAGAAGGACAATTACAAACCGCTCAAAGTAGGTAAACTCGGACGCAAAGGCCTCTTTCAAAAAAGAAATCGTCTGTGGAGGCGTTGCAGACTAACTGGCTACGAAGAACGCTTACGAGAATGTAAGCAGTAATGCAACATTTGTAAAAGTGAGGCTTCCAAGCTGGGAAAAAGTTTCGAAATGAACATAATGAAAAAGCCCTTGGAACATCCGAAAATTTCATATGGATATATACGAAGTACTAAAAAGGCTCAGGAGCCGATTCTTGCCCTTAGATCTGCAAATGAAAAAGTGGAGACTGATGACCTGGTTAAAGCGCCCCTCCTTTCTAACTTCTTTCATTCCGTCTTCATCCGAGAACCTAGTTCTATATTTTGCCCTCCATCCGTTCGCCAACTACCCTCTCATTCCAGTCCACTTCCTCCTCTTATTCCTTCCATAGTCTCCTTAATCGAGGAGCCACTCTTTTCATCAACCTTAGTCAGGGCCGAACTACTCCGACGGAAACCTGCCCAATCACCTGGCCCAGATGGCATTTTCGCACTAGCACTTCGTGAACCCGTGCGAACCATTTCCTACAATATTTCAAAAGTAATTTGAAGAAGACAAGCTCCCGGAGGAATGGAAGTGCGTACTCATTACTCCGATCCACTAAGGACGATCAAGACTTGACTGCGGAAATTATCGTCCCGTCGGTCTTACTTGCATCGCCTGTAAAATAATGGAACGCATTATCAAAAGACACTTGCTGAAATACTTCGAACAAAACAAAATACTGTGTGGTGCCCAACATGGCTTTCGTCAAGGGCGCTCCTGCCTAACGAGTGTTCTTTACTCGCACGAGAAATGGGCACGACCTGCCGATAAGGGTTTTCCAGTGGATGTCATATTTTCGACTTCAGGAAGGCCTTTGGCAGTGTCCCACACAGGCTTCTTTTACAGAAGATCTGGCATTTAGGAGTTCAAGGAAGAATGCTTAAATGGATCAGGAGTTGTCTGTCCTCCAGGGTACAAAGAATTGTCGTTGGTTACTCTATCACGGGATGGGGAAAAGTAGAAAGTGTTGTCTCACAGGGTTCTGTTTTAGATCCAGTACTCTTCCTGATCTATGTTAGTGATTGCATAAGCGAGCAGGAATGCGAGGCCCTCTTGTTCGAGGACGACATAAAACTATGGAGTGAAGTCAACTCCGGTGCTGGCGTTAAGATGTTGCAGACGAACATCGACAAACTGAGTGTTTGGTCGCGCAGATGGCTTTTGAATTTTAACGTTCCCAAATGGGTGGACTTGCACCTAAACGCCGACCGAAATGCCTTTCCCATACACCAGTACTATATCAACGGAACGCCCATAGAAACTGTAGAAAGACACAGAGATCTAAGTGCATGGACGACCACAAATCTAATGTCATCAGAACACTGTAGAAAGATGGTCCAGAAGGCAACTAGTACTTTACGCCGGATCAAACGTGCATATAAAACATCTCCTCTCGAACTCTTTCCGAGACATTTCGGCGTCTTTGTAAGACTCCATCTGGAATATGGAACATCCGCAGCATTACTATGGATGAGGAAGGACGTTGACTAAGACGAACAGGTGCAGCGCAGAGCATCGAAGATGGTCGACGGTCTAAAGCATTTGTCTTACCAGGAGAGGCTGAATGTGCTTTGTTTATTCCCTCTTTCTCAAAGCCATTTAAAATGCAGTATACTCTGGACATAACGGATCGTCTATGGCTAAGGTTGCTCCTAAAGAACTGACTAAGAGCTGACTAAACAATGTCAATTTCAAAGAATTCTAGTTTGGATGGGTGAGGGGAGGAACAAAGAAGGTGGAGAACAACATGTACGTAGGTAAGATAGAAGCTCATAGAAGATGGACTTGACGAACTTTCAAACTCATTCAGCAGAGGATAACATTTACCAAGGACTGGAAGCCCTTCAAGGAACGTTTATTGCATTTCATGAAAGCCCACCGCCCATCATCAGGGCCTCAGAAAGCCAGCCGTCCTCAGTGGCTAACAGAAGATCTAAAACGGTCAATAGGGAAGGAAGGCTGTGAGGAAATCTTCCGAAGACAACGTAATTGCAACCTTTGAAAAAAATAATGCCTAGAAGAGTGAGGTTAGAAGCCTAAGTTTTAAAACACGACTGGATATCAAGAGTACTTTGCTACATTAAACCGTGAAAAATCCTAAAGTGCTCTACAAACACTTACGAAGGAGCACATCTGACAGGAATCCCGTCTCTTATGAAGAATGATGTCGGCCTCGAAATATCTGACAATACAAAAAATCTTAACATTTTATCAGTTTCTTCAGTCTCTCTTCATAAGAGAGGCGACTTTTATTTCATATAATTACGGGAGCATTGGAACGGAATTAATTGAAAATATTGTGTTTAGAGGAGAACTGATTTTTGAGAATTACAAGACTTGGAGGAATGTAAATCTTACGGTCGGGACTAGATTCGAGCAAATGGGCTCCCTGCCAGCACCAGCCCAACCCAGCCCAGTCCGCCCAGTTGGACTGGGCAGGGCTGCATGGTTGGATCACGGTGTGTCAAGGGCGAATGTGGCCCAACTGGCCCAATCTTCCAAAAATGCGCACGGGAGCTCGCCTTTTAAGGTTTTCCTACTTCCCGTAATTAGCACAGACAGTAATATCACACATTACAAAGGCAGTAGATTACGTACCACAGTATGGGTAGCGCTAGGACGAAGTTAAGATGGACGACAACCGATAGCCGGCGTGCAGGACTATCAGCAGTTAAACAAGGAGATTTATTCAGTGGATTCGGACATGCCATCATGACGGAACGTTTAGACGAGGAGGGCTACTTTGTATACCTAATTTTATGTAGTTTGGTCTTAATATATTTTATCTAAGCGGTTAAATGCATAATTCGAAAAAAGGAATAGTTTCTGCATTATTCTGCAAATGAGGTTGGCCAAGGGCCTCACCTAGCCCAACCGTGGACCAATGGTTGGATAGGGCCACGTGTTGTCAGGACTGTGCGGACTTGCTCATGAACTGGTTGGGTTATTTTCTGTCTTGCGACAAAGACTATTCGACACTGGAATTCTTCCCACGGATTGGAACACAGTCCACATTACACTGATTCACAGAAGTGTTGGTCGTGCACTTGCGGCCAAATACAGACCCATCAGCCGGACGTCCGTTTGCTGCAGAGTCATGAAAAGTACCATGAAGTAGGCATTAACGAATTATTTGGTGACTCGCAGACGCTAGCCAAGAGCGTTCGATTTAAAATACACTATGTATACTGCCTGATTTGATTTAAGAAAAACTTTAATAAAGTTTTCCGCCAACATCTCATGTACAAATTCAGAGCGGTGGGTATCAGGGACAAATATCTTAAATGGATCGAAAATTTCCTCGTTCGTCTCTCTTAGGTTGTCTGTGTAGAGCCATAGCAGTCAGGGTTGAGGGTCTTATAGAGCGCAGTTGCACACGGTTCCACGCTACGAAGACCCTGTTTCTCTTGTTTATTAATGATTGTATACAAAAACTAGACCGTGGTTATGCCATGTTGGTGATGATATAAAACTTCCGGAAAATCATCTACAGTGCCGCCGACGAGGCTACATTCCCAGAGAATCCTTCTTTGATTAGAGAAGTGGTCACGCAGATGGATCTTGCCGTTCAATTGGAATAGGTGCACCATTTTGCGTCAGGGGTGTCGGAGTCATCTGAACGGAATATCACTCCGAAAATCCGAAACGCAGAAAGATCTCGGCTTTTGGGTGGCGGAAAATAAAACAGATGAGGTCGCAATCGCAATGCTGTGCGCAATCCGACGGAGATCCAAGTTTTTGATGAAAACGGCTTCTTCATATTCTTTGGTGCGTTTCTAAAGCCGGATCTTAAGTATATAATTCAAGTCTGTAGATCAACTGCCCAGCAGGATTATATCCTAACCGGAGGAATGAAGAAGCAAGCCACAAAATTAGTAAGAAGTCAAGGAGTACTGCCATATGAAACCCGTCTGTATAATCTAAATCTCTATCCTCTTAGTTATAAGCCATTTCACGGAGACTTCCGTAAACTTTCTGTATAGTGCGGGGTTTGGGCTGGACACTCCAGTGTGTGGATTCCTTCCAGCTTGCCACTAAAAACAATATCTGTGGTCATCCCTTGTAGCTGCGTGTGTCTCAAGAAAGACTTAACGTGAGGAAGTATTTCTTCGCAAACCGGCAGTGGAATCACGGAATAACATGTCCGACGAGATTGGAATGCTGCAGCCTGCAGAGGCATTCACCTTGAGAGAAACACGTTTCAGCAGCAAGCGACTGCATGACTAGTTTGACTTTAAAATGAATGTCCTTATGTAAAACTAAGTTTGCATCCACTTAAAGCTGTAATTCGTTTTCCCTGCTGATAATACTTTCGATTTGTATGCGACAAATAGGGAGCTCAAAGGCTCAAGCCCATTTCCCTCAAGTGAACGAAACACTGAACTGAGCCGCAAAGCAATTTCGCAGAATATGTGGCAAAACGCGCTGAGGCATCCAAACACCTTGTCTGGCTAACAACAGCATGCTACAAGTAACATGAAACCTGTTCCACACGTATGTGCCTAAACGGAACATTTAAATCCGATGACCCAGTCAGAGCATCTATTTCCTCTAGCTCGGTTCAGTATTGAATGATCTGGGCACATAAGACAACGCAAAATTGACGTCATTTACGCGTTACAGAAGCAGAATCAAGGAACGACTTACAATATGCACTGAATTATATGGGCGATCTTGTAGCAGCCGCTCCAGTCCCCCTTTTCTCCGCCTCCGTTTTGTCGGTCGATGGCCGCGCCAATCGTTGCCAGGCCGCTGACACACAAGCACCTCCGCCGATTAGAACTGGGCCCCCCTCCTGTCCAGCTGCAGTGGACCCCGGCTGCCCCCACAAACTATTATCACCTCATGCGCGTCGAACGACCTGGCTTGATACCCGTGAGCCCCTGAATTATGCTTCCCCCTAATCCTCCCCTATTTAGTCCAATCTCATGACCAGCATCCAACCGGTCACCCCCACCTACGGACACAGACTTTCACTCCCGCGTAAACAACACACCGCGACTGACGCTCTCCGTGAACGGACGCTTTTCTCTGTTGCAAGCAAACAACCAACTTACGGCAACCTGCCCTGTGTAAAGAATAAACTAGTCCTCACAGCTCCCTGACTGCTGTCCTTAGACGAAACGAACTTATTGTGCGTAGTTTAAGTTGATCTCACATCCTTGACCGCCACATTCTAAATATTTCGCTTGGAACACGCCCTAATGATTTCTAATGTCGTCGTGTTGCCATAAATGAAATGGTGAGAGAATCCTGTACCTCAGTTTTACAGGCAGGTAAGAGATTGCCCGTCCCAACAATTCCAAAACTAAACACGATTCTGGTCAATCACGGAAAACGGAGTACGAGTCTAAGCTTGCACGCAGTAATCCCTAAGGAGTTCATCAGTACAATGCCTTCAAAAACCCTTTTGATGACATGCCAGTCTGTTAGATGCAATTGTACACCAATAGCGAAAATTGTCGCTACTCAAATAGTACTTGCATGATTTTGATAGTATTGTTTTTTGAAAGCACACTGCCTGAGGTCCATAGGGTATTTAGCTCGGGTTAAGACTGTTAAGGGAAAGCAGGAGCACAAGTAATCATCCAAGCGTTTCTTAAAAGCTTAAGGGACGTCGCTCTCCCGAGTGACTGAGGGAGATCATTCCATTTCTCCACTACACATCGTAAAAGAAAATTCCAATCGACTGTGCGATCTGGGCACTTTGTGAACAGTTTCGTTGAGTGACGGGAAATATTGAGCGAAGGGTGCCACTGAAACATATCTTCAAAGCCAAGTCCATGCCCAAGACAATATATTATCTTGTAAATTAGGATAAGATCACTCATGTGCTGCCAGTAACACAAATAAAATAAACTAAGACAGTTCAATCTTTCCATGTTGGATCGGTTTCTTAAATCATTTACCAGCTTTGTTTCATGACCTTGTTTGGTCCTTTGCTAGCCATGGCCGCCACGCGTGTATGCCATATTCTAGATGAGATTGGACAAAGGTACCGTAAGCTCTTCCCAAACGTCCTCGTCAAAGGTCGCAAACGCCATTTTGATCGCACGGAGTACCTCCATTGACTTTTTTGAAGCCTTGGTGCACTGCAGTGTTAATTCATGTTGCTCTGCGTCCAACAACTCAGATCCTTCTGTGATTATTCTGCGGGAAAAGTAATGTCTTTCAGGTGATATGTCCTCGTGCTGTCATTTGAATGAAAGTTGAATGGATGCAGATGAAAGATTGCGAACTTCTGCATAGTGAAGTCCGGAAGTCATTTCTCTGACAACGTTTGCATTCTGTGTAGATTATTTTGAAGGGCACTTAATAATTTGACACTTAATGACTTGCCACAGCAAATGTCGTCGACAGACGCTAATTTACGGCAGTCGAGTTCTTGTAGGCTGCCATTAACACAAAGGGTGAAGAGAAAGGATCCGAGAACTGAGCCTTCACGCACACCATGAGTCACGTTCATCCAGTCCAACCTATCGTTTCCGATACAGACATGCTATTTTTGACCAGCCAGAAACGCCCTTATCCAGCTCAGAAGATCCTCTCGCACGTCGAAGGCGCTCATTTAATAAAAAAGGTGTCGAAGGCTTTTTGGAAATCTATAAACAGGATATCGACCTCGAAGCCCTCTTCTAAAGCCCTGGTGCAGACCTCAAGACGAGTTAGCAGATTAGAGAGGCAGGAACGTCTTCACCTGAAACCGTGCTGAAAATTCGTTAAGATGTTGTTTTCTTCATAAAATTGCTGTATGGCACTCTTAACTAGACCGTCCATCGTTTTGCATGAGAGGCAGTCAGGCTAATAGGCCTGAAGCTGCTTGCTGCTATCCTGCTACCTCTTTTATGTAAGGGAACGAGATTGGCTGTCTTCCACTGCGAGGGCAGTCTCCCTGTTTTTTTAACAGCTCAAAGATAGTTGCAAAGGGCTTTGCCATCTCCGTCAATAGTCGCTTAAGTCTCAGCCCAGGACTTCCGTCTGTTACAAGACGTACTAGAGTCTGGAAGCTCTTTGATTAACGGGAAGTAACGAACATCCGTAGAAGCACAAAACTGGGCGTGATTAATGCAAACGTAAGGCTATTATTTTTTAACGGGACCATGAGCTGAACATGGTGCACTAATTTCTGGAACGCTCCGAGGGCCTCTACGGGAAGTGTAAATAATCACAAAAGACCTCGTGACTGATTCAAGCGCTGAGCTCTCAAAGTATAATACTTAAAGCGGATGGCATAACACATAAAGGAATCCCTTTTATTTGCTTCCAGTCGGTTCATTCTCATAAACCCAACCAGACAAAGTAACGTAAACTGAAACAAAGACACACATCTTCCGCATCAGTTTCGCTAGCGGAAAACAGTCACTTTCACCTGCGTTGATAAACGCAGGATTATTCCCGTCGAAGTTTGCCAAGTCACATGCCTCGAATTGAATACGCCGCTTACCTGTGAAAACCCGACGACGTACTGTCCTAACTAATATGGATGAAGTTCTAGAGGTACACGCAAACGATGAAGCACTGGGAGAATGGAAAACTTAATCCAATGGGAGATGATTATCCCATTAGTCTAATCTGTATTTTGTGCCTTACTAAGAAACATTGATTGACGTAATTGGTGCAGAGGAACCTACTATGCTCTATTCAGACGGTTTTCGTTTAAGTCAGTCCTGTCTCGCCAATATCCATGATTCGTAGGAAAATTGAGCAGGAGGTCATAGATCTAGGCCTATTAGCACATGCTCCTTTCCTCAAGCCGAAACCGAACACCGGTGGAGGGGTGCATGGCTCGGACCGAGGCATAGTTGGCCATTTATTGTATACCGCATGATTAGTAATAATGTTCGTTTTACAATACATATAGCGTGGATTCGTTCTCCACGTAGGCCATTTCGTAAAACAACTGTAGGGATGAGTCCCTGCCTGATACTAGTTTTTGGTGGACTGGTATGTACTGGGTCATTTTCGGTTTTCTTTGCGTTGAGTGGACGAGTGGATTCATTTCCGTTTGGGGTAGTTCTTGCTTCTCACTAAAATATAACAGGTTGATTACACATAAATCTTCGATAACTTCCGGGATACTTATTAGTCGGGCACAGAATATCTTCACTTGTGGTCTCATCAGAAAAACCAAATCTCTTGATGATAAAGTGGACACCCGCTTCGGCACACCTCTCAATCGCGTACCACAGGCATTGAGGTTTACTTAGTAGTTGAAATTATTACCTCTGATTTGTATGCTAACTACTAATTTGTCGTCTTGTGAGGATGCTATTTTCATTTTACTGAACCAGGTCCCCAAATCAGAAAACTATTTGGCTCTGTGAGAATGCGTGCTGATAAGAAATAATCCCTCATGCCGGGTTTTTAAATCTATACGTATTCCTTATCGACCTGCGAAATCATTCTGCACCGCAATAGGTAATTTCCTCGGGACGGTCAGTTTACATTCGACCATTTACGTTGAAGTGTTCTACATATATTTGTCTAATCGTAAATTTTAGTTGTCCTTCGCGGGCGCGAACCACTCCCGTCAATCTTTAGGGGTTTGGTATTCGAGTGATTTGGTTTGGCAAATTTTAAATACCCTCAGTGTCCTTGTTCCTATACTACGCCTCCTGCTTTATTCTCGTCAGAACGCGTTTGGCCACTCACCGCATACTACGACAGTGCACTGCAACAGTGCTACTTAAGTAAAGCTAGTAATACGTTTTGACTACATGTCAGTAACCTTCAGTGCGCCCTGCAATTCTTACACAAGGGCAGCGCAAGTGCGCACAAACCAAGCGCCTACGCGCACAATGCAATCTTCTCCACGGCAAATACCGGTCACTTGGTCAGACTACCAGCCCCACTCAACTCGAATAACGCACCCTCGGAAAGTTTGCTGATGACGGTGCAGCTCGGCTTTAAATGACTTACAATAAACCCCGAAAAGTAGCAGCATTTAAAAAACCCACTTATAAAGACCGTTTAGCTATAAACTTCTCATTAAAACCCTTCTTAACACCAGAATTCATGTAAAACGATCAGTTTGAACACCCTTGAATTCTTGCTATCTTGAGGGATTGATTAATGCCAAGAGGTTACTAGGTGGTTATCTTTCAATCTGTCGTGGCCTTGTCGGAAAAGGTTTCTTCTGGACGAATAAACAATTTTCTCTTACACATTGCGAACAGGGTGCTACACGACACCGGGACAAAGGAGAAAAGCAAAAACCGTTGGCATAAGTTAATTTTTGATTAGACAGTTTATGCGAATACGAACTCAAATCACCAAATATTATCTGTTAATTATGAAAATGAAGTATGGATTTAGTTTTATTTACAGGAAACTGTGCCAATTAGACGACTGCGAGCTATTTGCTCCCCGTAAAGTTACCTCTTTGACGAAAGCCCAAAGATTCACATGCATAATTCTTAGCGATCGTATTATAATTTGACAGTTAATATGTCGTTACTCCGCCTTTAAATAAGTGCCATGACATAATGCGTTTTGGGAACGATGCCTTGAGTCGTCCTGAAGAGTAGGAGAGGGCGGTAAAGGTTGAATTGATAAATGCCACAACTGGCAAGTAGTACATGCTATTCAGTAGTTTGTTCTCCGAAGTAGTCGTAGTAGGTCTGCTGACAAAAGTAAAGATTGCCTGGATTAGTACTCGAAGAAAGGTTCGATAACAGTCGCTGAACCGTTCTCACTGAAATGTAATTATGTCGGTCCTACTAAACAGTTTCAAGTTTAATACCAATATCCGAGTTGTTTGCCGCACTTTTCAGTGTCAAGTGAATGAATTTTGGAACATTGGCAGAAGTGAGGGCTTCCGTGGTATCGTAAAGGGCTGGTGCTTGGAAAATAATTGTCAAAGCTCCTAAAAGGAAAGACAGTTGAAGATGACAAATCAGCTGTCGAGACAGATGGGATGAAGATACAATGTACACGCACTTTGCTGCAAGATCAAGAATACAGCTTACCTGTCAGGCAGGTCGCCACGAAGAAACAGAGAAACAATCGGTCGAAAATCATGGAGAGGTATATCCAGTCGTCCTGCGCCTTACATGCAAAGATAACGCGGCCGTAAGTCTGTTCTAATTGCACAACTAGAGCATTTGAAATATTAGACCTTCAGGAGGTCGTACTTATGAAATTTCGTGGTCGAAATTTGAGGGAGCAGTATGACATAATTTAGTGTTGTTATTTGTGTCTTTGAATCCATCTGAGGCACAGAAAGCCATTCATTGGTCAGGAATTCATTTTAACTCAGATTTATTAGAGAAAAATTGGTGGGCTTTGGGCGCTGACAGCAATCTCCAGGAACTGTGGGTGGTTTATGGTGTAAAAAACAATTAAATTCAAAGAGCGGCCAATTTGACGGTCGACTAGGGACACCATCAACAGAAAGGTTTTCATTAACATTGTGAAGGACGTTTTAGATTACAACCGCATCCAATGCCCCGCGACAATGCCCCCGTCCATTATTCCGGAAAAGTATGAATCAGATAACGTCTTTAACCTAATCTAGCTTTTTAGACAACAGTCAGCCTCTCTGCATGTGGCCTTTAGTCGATTTTTATTCGTACCAACAGCCCAGATCTTAATCCTATCGAAAATCTCTTCTTATTTATAAAAAGACACTGACACAAGGTAACGAGGAGATTTTCGATGCACGAAAGGATATATTTTGTGCCCGTTAATCACAATAAACAATCCACTATAGACAACCTGGCTACCTCAATGTCCGAGAGAATTCCTGCCGTGATAATGCAATTGGACAACCACTAAATACCGATCTCGTGTATATGTCATTATTTTCCCCATTTCATGCTTCCATCTTCCTTATGCACACTTATAGCTATCTCCATCTAAGTGATTGGTAATATAGCCATTTTCTAAAATTTTTAGTGAAGATTAACTATTATACGTTAGTAAATGTTAATTTATAAACCAAAACATGCCTTTTTTCTAAGAACAGCCACTTTTCACTGCTGTAAATCTTTGGGTACCGCAGTTGGGGCGGATTTTGCGTTACAGGGATCTTCTTGGGTAACAAGTGGTTTGGTAATCCCACCTGATAGACACAATATTGTTGGGGTTAGGGTTTAGGGTTAGGGGTTGTGGCTTAGGGCTAGGGGTTATAGTTAGGGGTTAGGGTTAGGGGTTAGGACAACTATTTCTCAACCATTCAAAGCACAACCGCGCATTCCCCATAGCTTTGCTTTTGCACACAACTACTGGACCTCATCGCCTGTGCGCTCCCCGGCACACCTGTAAAAACGCCTATTACCACCGGTCCCGTATTGGAGGTTACTGGGGTTTGTTTACTTCACTTAGGGCTGCATAACCACATCCGACTTTTTCTTGTGCTAACGAATGACATTTCATGCGTTAGCACATCTACGGTAGTTTGATGTAATTAAAATGATACCATCTTTTCCACAGCTGACATAAGTGCTGATCCAGACGAAAGTAAGACAGTGCAAAGTTTTGTAAACCATCAAAAGCCACCGGCAAGCCGCGGAGAAATGAAGAGTAAGCGCAGTGAGACGCATACTTACAAATGGGCGTTTGAGCCCTTAACATGTGGTTACTCGCAGTCGGCCGAGATTGGCGTGTCCTGTGCACTGACTAAACAGGTATAACTACTCTTGGTAACCACAACTGGAACGCACGTATTTCGGTTAACATTATAAATTCTTTCAAAATGCTGTAGCAACCGCTGAGAAAGTGATGACAGCTCTAACATTTCTCAGCTAGTGTTCCGAACTCCTTGTCGCTGAATTCATTAATCTACTGTTTAAGTCAAATGTTTTTTGTCAAGGTCCACAACCAGTGGAAGATTTGCATAGCACCTATCGCACTCTCTCCTCCCCCTGGACTCGGTGTCAACACAGAGTCAAGAAGACCAGAGGCGGAAAAGGGCACAGGTGGATGGCACGGTCGAGTCTACTCATTGACGTTCCACTTCACACCCCCTTGGTCCACACAGCAAATAACCAGATTTTTGATTAACTACAACAATGGGGTGATGGCAGGGCCCTAGTGTGTGCGATGTACGACGGCACCCAGGTCCGCCACCGCACTCCGAAATGATGGCATTTGTTACGGTGCGCAAAGCCGATAACGCCTGCCAGAGTCCAATATGGCGCCCGTTTTGGACCAGCGCATCTACCACATGGCCCATTTGGGGGCACACACACACAGAGCGCGCAAGAGCGATACGGCTCTGAACTCGAGAGAGCACAAAGAGTCCATGCCAAGAAACAGTCAGGGAGTTGTCAAACAACTGGCCAGAATGTTAGTTACAAGATCACTTAAGTACCTGATACTTTAAGGGGATGCAGCATAACTGTTTTCCAAGCGCAGGAAATACAGAAGGAAAACGAAATGCAAAAGCTTACAGATTTTCGCCGCTGTAATTCAGACAGGTGCCCTGCTAGTATTTGCAGATTCTGGATAAAGCGGAGTATTCTCATATTTACATGCAAGTTTTCTTTCCAAACAGAAGACTTTTTCCGGTTGGTGTCAGATGGGTGGGCTGTAGATGAGGTCCACGGTGAAGAAGTTGATGAACACACGGAAGGGTCCGTTGTCACTGGCAGAAACACGGGTTTTTGATGCGTCTGAACAGTAGGTGACAGTAATGAGACAAAGAACTGTAGTTAATACACATGCGCATAGGCCATATCGCGAATTTTATAAAAAGATCTAACAGTAACTGTCCTTTCTGATAGATCTTGCATAATTTTCTTGGATATATCTACCTATTATTAACGCAAATGTTAACGACTTTGGAAAACACAGTGCAAATTAACTATTTCAAACGTAATAATAAGAGAATTACGCGTCTCGACAGGAAACACGAGATACCATTTGAGTTTCCGTTGTTTTTGTTAGTGACATCTATGTTTAACCAGGATGTATGTATTCACAAATAAGGCAGTCGAGCACTAGGGACGTCGCTTTTAAGATTGTTGTACTAGCGACACGTGTGACAGTACTAATGCGGAAAAGTGGCCCTGCAAGCGCTTTGGAAAGCGCCGTTGCTTGAAACCCCGTTTTCCTCTAAATCTATGATCTCGTATTCGTAAGCACCCAAAGGTGACATCCTATGTGATCGGATTTCACAGATCCATTTCCAAATGACGATTTAAGCAAGTATGCGTTTTAGTGAGACAAAGAGGTCATCTTAAGAACCATCTCTTCGGTATGCAAACATTTTAGATGTGACGAAGTTTTCTTCATTAGACGTGGAGTCAAGACAACATTTAAGTTTCATACTCTTTCTCGGTGAAGACTACGGCAGTATAAAAAAAATCCTGCCTCTAGAAATGTACGTCCTGGGAATGCGGTTTACTAATCTCCATGGTCTGCATCGGAAAAAACAAGAATAATAAGTGCTACTAAATAAATTTTTGTGCTACCTCACGCTTGTCTAATGAAGGGCCTCGACACACTAAATTACCTACCGTCAGACCTTGAAGATACTGTTCACAATCAGCGGCTGCGAAAGGAGTGTGGTGACCATCTCTCCTCGCCCCGACGTGTGGCTGCAGTTGTGGCAGTGACAAGGGGAAGATGGGAAAACCAGCCGACGACTTATAACATGAGGGGGTAGTGAGAGGTAGGCGGGTGATCGGGTAGCGGATGATCGCGGAACGCCAGCACGCACCTATGCCTTCAGAGGCGCTAAAAACTTAGGTTGAGGGAACGGACACACACGAGGTCTGTCACCGAAATGCCGCATTAGTGTTCCGTTACGTGACTCTTTTTGTAGTACCCTACGGCCAATGAGGGAACCTTAACCACGGAAAGACAAGAATGGCGAGGAGCGGGCTACACCCGTTTGCCATGGGACAGGCAATCTGTTCAGTAATTACCCTTTCTTCCGCTCTTTTGACTTCAAACACATGGAGTATCATGCAGAGAGTCAGACGGATGGACGATCGCTAGGCATTCAACAAACCACCACTGTCCGTTGGCGCTAAACGGATGACCTAAATGACTGCGATGTGGTCATCATGATGGACTATTGCCAAACTTGCTCTGGCACTGGGTTACCTGCATGTATCGTCGGTGATTTGCCTTCTATAAGGTCAGAACTACTGTTTTTTAGAACACAACACAGGACTCATTGCCTTAATATATGCTCTAGCTCTGTCGCCGCGTTAGCTTAAGCTGTTAGCCATTGGCATATGTTGTGCATGGTAGGCGTTGCACGAAGGTCCAAGATACGTCATCAACTGCGCATAATTTTATCTGTCTCCAAAAAACGCCCAGACAGACAGAGTGGGAAAAAAGTGTAGGTGATATCGAGGTGGCCTTCCCCGGACAATTCAGCTTTGGAAGTAGTGTCTTGTAAGATTGTAACCTAAGACGATTCAACTGCAACAATCCCTTCCTAATGTGGTCAACATAACACGTCTCACCCGGCTCATATGCGAGTGCCTGCGTAAAGTGCGTGGACAATAACTCGCACGTCACTTTATTTACCGAACTCAGCCCCATCTAACGTCCTTTAAGCTTGGACAGACCACAGTGACATGAAAGAGAGCGGCGAGAGCAGGCGGGGCATTCCATTTCTGTTTCAGTCCTTAAGTTTCGCGTATTAAAACATCCAACTGGTCTTAATACTATGACGATGCCCTAGCAGTCGCGATTTGAAGTATTGCCAGTTGACCAAGCAACTTGGTCATTTCTTGAAAAGGGGGAGCACGCAGCGGTGGTTCCCTCTCAGTCCAACTTTCGTGACAGTTCGCATTTCTGCGGCAGTTGAGGATGGAAGCCTGTTTGCTTCCGAGAAGTTTGAAGAATAGAGATATGAGTCCAAGGATCCTTTTCTATCGTTAGTCTGTTTAAACACGCCTCTTCTAGTATTCGTAATGTCACTGCTAACCTTGCCAGGAATTGCACTTTGTATTGCCGAAGGTCGGTAAATCGAATCCCTCCGAGGTGCCTGAGGAGTCTCCAA
>CACRXP010001613.1:24009-45920 GCA_902702965.1 Spirometra erinaceieuropaei | reverse complement strand
AAGCTCTGTTAATTCGCCACTGCAGAGTCACGTAGGATATTCGTGTAATGGTTTTCAGACGATAGCCTACAAGATGCATCAACTAGAGTAAGAAGTTAGAAATCCGAAGGAGCTTATACGCAAGACTCTTTCTTCATAGAACCGCCCAATTTTATCTACGCAGAGGTTAACTCGGAGTAGCGCAAGCGCCATCCCGTGTAAGGAATCCCCAGAAAGGAATCATGTGATGATTAAGACATCTACTATCAGTAGTCAAGTAGTGGTTTCCGATGAAAAAAGAATAAGAAGAAGACAACAACGCCACGGAGGAAGGTCGCCAGAATACGGAGCAGACTATATCAGTCTTGCCTGAAAAGCAGCCACACATACAAAATAAAATGGATGAAGATATATCGTCAAATGAAGTGGGTGGAATGAGAGGGATGACGTTCGACCTTGATAATCCCCAAACAGCGTGTTCATTTCCAGAACCTAAACTAGAGAGAATATCAACTAGCATAAAGACGTATGGCCATGGAGGCTTCACCTTTTTCAGCTGTGGTGTTCGAAGTCAGACCGTAAACAAATGAGCAGGGAGAAATTCCCGCAAATAAATTTGGCTGTTAACCACTTTATTCAGAAACGTTATATGAGACGTTAGCAATACGTGTAATGGTAACCAATTCCATGGACGACAACGTTATTTGGCATCGTAAATGTAAACATTATCCTTAGAGCATCGTAGGAAATGATTTTTTCAAAAATTGCAAAATGGCAATTCTTTCATCTTCCTGAATGCTTTTATAAATTTCAAAGGCCATTTTCACTAACTCGACACGCACATTCTGCGATGAAATTCTGTTTCCATTCGCCTAGTCTTTGCAATTGTCCTTTTCTTGATAACGGCAGGAACTTACATTTTCAATAACTGTGTGATGACCAACAGGTGATTTTGCCTTTTAATCACATCATAATAAGGTTGAAAAGTAAATGCATGCTTTAAATATGCCTCCTCAAGTCTGGTATCAAACTTTCGGGATCCATTGAGCTCCTTCGTCACAGAGGTTTATTTAAAACCTCTAAGCTCCGCAAAGTTTAAAAGCAGACTTGCAGGGGCAAGTGTCGAAACACTTGTTTGCCAACTGACTTTTCGATAAGGAGTGGATGTGCAAGCCCGGTGAGAAACTAGAACCCAAGGACTGCCAGCATTAGTTTCATCAGTAGGGCAGATGGACGCCGCAGTGAACGGTATCTACGAAAGGCATTGAGAAAAGTCGTACTCCAAGGAGATGCCGCAACAAACCATGAAATTTGGAAGAAGCAAATGAGGGCATGTAAACAGGCGGTACACGGATATTCCAAGGTAATTGATTAAGGACGGCTGAATTGGGTAAGACAGTGTGCGGGAGCGAAATCAACCCTAATCCCAACCCGGACACGTTCCCTCACTCTAATTTTCCAACTAACTCTAACCTAGAGCCTAACCTTAACCTTAAATTCAATCATTTCTTTAAACTCAACGAGAAACGTCACCCAAGAAAAACACGCCTATCAAAATTGAATGAGTAGACACGTTATAGTAATAAAGACGAGCAAACATATAGTCGCCGATTTTCAGGCGTACTGTGGGGGATATTTGCAGAAAAAGGGTAAATAATTACTAGCATAAGTACTGTGTTAATAAAGAAATACGAGCCTTACTCGCGGAAGGCAACCAAACAGAAGGTACTATGGTCATTTCTTGCTAGTCGTGAAGCCTGAGACAGACTGTTTGAAGCCAAGCCCTGCATATTTAATCTCACCACACACATGCAAGATGGGGTTCCTTAAAAAATTTACTGAGCATGTTAGTTCCAGGAAGATGAATGAACTTGTAAACAGGCTCCTAGCGGCTAGTGAGGCCTTGCCGAAATACTTTCCAACGTCCAATTCATCAGGTGGGAATAATAGAATATGACGCGCGAAATCGCTTTACTATCGTGAATGCCTCCTCCATAATACTCTCATGTATTTTTATAGACCCTTCGGTGTGATTGGCTGCTGTAGACACATAAATTAACATTACTTCCAGACTGAAAGTTACTTTTCCACGAGTAGCAGATACTTTAGCGCAAAACCATCGAAAACGTTGAAAAAACGTCGGAAGTTCAATTCCTGTCGCGCGCTTGGCGCATCCTTGAGGCCATCTCAAAAATCTCTGTGATTCTAAGATGAACTGATAAGGAATTAGTGAATGGGGCACGCAGCTGCCGCCTCAACTTTTTTAGTCTGTTGTGAAGAAAATGAGGAACAAGGGAATCTGAAGAATTAGGCTTGAGATATCTACGAAGCACAAACTCTAGAATGTCCTTGGAAACATTGGACATGACATCACGAAGAATGGTTGCATCGTTACAAGAGAGGAAGCCACACCAATCCAATGATCTAATATAGTTATTTATTAAGTCGTTATCTATGCAGCCGTAGTTCATGTAAGTCCGAAGGACGCTGGTCTTTCTTGAAAAGGCCAGCGGTAAGCAACAATGAATTAATACGTGGTCACTGTCAAAGAGGTCCTTTTTTAAAGCAACAGAAAGAGGAGCAATGTTATTGGTAAAGATTAGATCTAAAATGTGATTATCTGTTGTTGGAGAGCGCACCAGTTGGGATCAATTAGAAAAATTGACAATATCTTGAGAGGGCTGGAATCTGAGTGGACAGCTATTGGAAACCCAGTCTATTTCAGGAAGGTTAAAATCCCCAGTGATTATTTTAACATCGAAAGCAGCTTCCGAAATTAATTTAAAGATTTCACAGAGTTGTGAATCATCACTGGTTAAAGAATTTGGGGAATTGTAGATACAGCTACCTTAACGCAGTGAGACAAATGTTTGCTCATCCACACACCTCGATCCAGTAGCTCGTTTACTATCTCAAATTGTTCAGTTCAGGTGAAATAGTGACTTCCAAATCTCATAACCCATTTGTAACCAGACCGTACTCGGATAACCTGGAATTGGTTGGAATTGGGTCAAAGGAGCCACTCCACACACCATTGTTGCAACCGATCCAAATTATTTTGCAAGGTCAACGCATTATCTCAGTTTATTTGGTAAGGATAATAGGCAAAGCCTTTGAAACCCCTATTGATTACATTTCAGCTCGTTCGAAATAACTGTACACGAACAAAATATATTCACTATTTAAACACTACTTGATTCATTTGAGTAGCATTGGCTCAGAGAAAATATTTGTGAGGACGTGAGGTCTTAGTTCAGATTCAGACTGTCGAGGGAAAACAGGGGACACAAATAATTATCCAAGCGTTTCTTGAATAGTTGCAGGGACGTAGCCTCCACGACTGACTGAGGGCGATCGTTCCATTTCTCCACTACCCTCTGCGTGAAAAATTCAGAGCGAAGATTCAGCCTGGACATTGTTGTCCGTAACTTCATCGAGTGACCACAAAGATTGGGTGAAAGGTGCCACTGAAATATGTCCTCAAATTTAAGTCCATACTCAAGGCCATGTATTATCTTGTAGACGAGGATAAGATCACCTCTTTGCTGCCTGTAACACAGAGGGAATAAATTAAGGCCATTCAGTCTGTCTGTGTAGGATTGGCTTATTAGACCGTTTACCAGCTTTGTTGCACGCCGTTGTACTCGTTCGAGGAGTGCTTGGTCTTTTACTAGCCATGGCCGCCATGCTTGTACGCCATATTCTAAGTGGGGCCGAACAACAGTGCCGTAAACTGTCCCGAAAAGATCTTGGTCAAAGTTTACGAAAGCCCTTTTTATTGCATGCAGCACTCCCATGGCGTTTTTTGTAACCTTGTGGCACTGCAGTGTTGGTTTCAGGTTGTTCTGTATCCAAACCCCGAGATCCTTCTGTGAAGATTCTGCGGGGAGCCTTATATCTTTCAGGTGATATGTCCTCAGGCTCTCATTTGAATGAGAATTGGTTGGATGCAGATGAAGGATGGCACACTTCTCCACATTGAAATCTAGAAGCCATTTCTTCGACCACGCTTGCAGTCGGTGCAAATTATCTTGAAGGGATCTCTGATCATTCGGACCCTTAATGACTTGCCAGAGCTTAACATCGTCTGCAAACATTATTTTGCCGCAGTCGAGTTTCTGAAGGCTGTCGTTAACGTAAAGGATGAACAGCAATGGTCCCAGAACTGAGCCTTGCGGCACACCACTGGTCACGTTCACCCATTCTGACATATCATCCCCGATACAGACACGTTGTTTCCGACCAACCAGAAACGCCCTTATCCAGTTCAGAAGATCTCCCCGGATGCCGATGGCGCTCAATTTATGAAGAAGACGTTGGTGTGGGACAGTGTCAAAAGCTTTGCGGAAATCGATGTATACGACATCGACCTCAAAACCCTCTTCTAGAGCCCTGGTCCAGATCTCCAGACAAGCTAGCAGATTTGAGAGGCAGGAACGTACTCTCCGGAAGCCATGTTGAAAATCCTGCAAGATGTTATGCTCTTCACAAAACTGCTGTATAGCGCTCTTTTCTTTTGCAAGGGAGGCAAGTTAAGCTAATAGGCCTAAAGCTGCTTGCTGTCATCTTGCTACCTCCCTTGTGCGATGAAACGAGGTTAACTGTCTTCCACTGTGAGGGCAGCCTTCCTGTTCTCATTGGCAGCTCAAAGAGAGTCGAAAGAGGCTTCGACAGCTCCGTTGATAGCTCCCTAAGTATCAGCCCGGGAATTCCGTCGGGTCCAGGAGACTTATCAGGTTTTATTTGACTGACGACGCGTCTTACTTCTTCGACGGAAAAGGCGACGGTTTCAATGTCGACAATATCTTGGCGCATTTGAAGCTCCCGGCTGTCTCGGTCCATTTCAAACTGCTGATTGTCTTCTGGGGACTCCTCCGTAAAAACCGACTGAAAAAAACTGAGACAGTAATCGCACTTTCTGTGGCCCTTCAACTAATAAGTTTCCGAGGCTATCCTTTAGACACGCAATTTCGTCCCTATGTTTCCTCCTACTGCGGATGTACCCTTAAAACTTCTTGGGACATGTAATGGATTCTGCTATCAGTCGGCGCTCGAAAGAAGTTCTAGCAACCCGTATTTGTTTGCGGCATTTATTGCGCTGATCCTTATATTCGGCGAACGACCTTGGATCTCGAAGTTGCAAATACTTTTTTCAGAGTCTCTGTTTCTTCTTCATGGTCTTTTTTGTCGTCGGATTGACCCACGGCGGTCGCGAACATGGTCTTGTCATATCTGACTTTCCTGTTGAATTCTATATCTCCAGATAATCGACGAACATTACTTTCTTGGAGATCAGGCAATCAGCGCATTCATACACACGTGTGGAATACAGAATTGAACCCGGGACACTTCTCTGCGCACACCAACATGAACGGTTTTCCATTTCGATTGGCGTCACCAACACAAACGTGCTAGCGTCTGCATGTGAGGAAGTCAGTCAACTATTTGATTTGGTTGCTGGTTACATCCATTTGACGTAGTTTATATATTAGCCGTCTGTTCAGAACCGTAATAAAGGCGTTGCTAAATTCAATGTAGACTGCATCTGCTAATAAGTCAATTTATAAACACTTCGTCCAGCTCTCTATGTAGGTGAGTAGGTTTGTGAGGCAGGGTCTTCTTTTCCTTAACTCCGTTGATGCGCATCAATATATTTTTTTCATGAAGACTCCCCCTCAGTTTCGCTTCTATTACTTTCCTTAATTGGTTTGCAACGAATGCATGTAAAGCTCACTGGTTTGAACCTTTTTGTTAAGGTTCTCTCTCCTCCCATATATGGTGCCTATATTAGCTAGCTTCCAGTCAGAAGACAAAACTCCTATCTCCTTCGAAATTTCAAAGATTTTGGAGAGCGGGGAGGCCAGTTTGTCCACAAGTTCATTCAGAACTTTTGTGGATATTTCGTCGGGACAAGGAGGTTTAGTGGGTCGGAGCTATACCAGAGTTTTCGCTACTGCGTCTGTTCTAAACATAACTGTACTAATAGTATTTCTAGAAATGTGTAGAAGGGAGTTATCCCCAAGGAAAAATCTGCAATAGAAGATGAACTGGAATGCTGTACAAGCACCTGACTCAGGCAGTGATTGGCTCTTCTTCAAGAAAGTAATGCAAGATTAAATAGAGAGCTGCTGTCCATTTAGGAGGAAACCGAGCACTTCCCGACCAGAGAGGGTTACGTCAGAAATAAAGAAGAGCCTTAGCCTGAAAGGGAGATTTTGGAAAAGTACGCCAGATGTCAACAACCAGAGAATTTCGTTGACTATAAAAAACAGAGAAATGCATGTCGGAATCTGTTGAGGAGGGAACGGGCGGAATTTGAGTCAAAACTACTGAAAAATATCCCGCAAAATTCCAAAAAATATTTGGCTACGTGAATGAAGCGAAACACAACCGAGACTGCATTCCCTGTCTAAAAGATCACCAGGGAAATACGTTGCTTGACAATTCAGATAAGGCGAACGTGTTGTCCGGTTTCTTTACGCCTGTGTATACAGAGGAGTTGGCTTTTGATGAAAGAGTTCATCCCTCAGTTGTCATATCAAGAAATACAATTAGCACGGTGGACTTCACAACAGACACGTTAAGAAAAACTTTGAGTCAACTACAGCACACTAAATCCCCTGGTCCGGACGGCGTGCTCGCAAAAGTCCTCAACGAACTCTCAAATCAACTGGCCTCTCCGTTATCCAGGGTCTTCAAAACTTCGATCAAGACCGGGACTCTGCCTACCGACTGGGAAAAATACAAATATCAGTCCCATGTATAAAGGTGACGAGAGAACAGCCCCAAATAGTTTCAGACCAGTGGGTCTCACAAGCATCTGTTGCAAACTGATGGAAAAGGTAATAACAACGGGGCTGATGCGGCATCTCGAAGAAAACCACTTGCTCAGTTTGCATCAGCGTGGATTTCGAAGGGGTCTATCCTGTCTCAGTAACCTGCTATATCCATGGAGAGCTGGACGAAATCAATCGAAATGGGTTTATCAGTCGACGTCGCGTACATTGACTTCAGAAAGGCTTTTGACAGTGTTCCACGCAGACCACTTATATTTAAACTACGTCAAGTGGGTGTGAATGGAAATCTGTCGAAATCGCTAACCGATTTTCTTAAGGGCAGATCTCAGCGTGTGTGGATCGGAAAATCTTAATTGAAGTGGGCATCCTTTTACAGTGGCATTTCGCAGGGGAGCGTTTTGAGTCCAATTCTGTTCTTAATTTATACGAACGACTGTCTGGACTTTCTGAACTGCGAGCACGCAATGTTTGCCGATAATCTCAAATTTTGGAAATCAATATAGAATCCGGAAGACTCGCTACAGTTACAAAACAATCTGGATCGCTTGCGAAAGTGTGTGATGAGTGGTCTCAACATCAACCTTAATAAATGCTGGCTTATAAAAGTACGATCTAACAACAGGAGGCCATTGATATTTGAATCTCACTACCCTATAGGAGGTCATGAACACGAATTCGTCAACGAGTTAAGAGACCTCGGTGTGTGGATGACGTCAACTCTCAAACCCTCGTCTCACTTCGCCAAGGAGTCAAAGAAAGCTATAGGTATGCTGGGCGACTTTAGAAGATCCTTCCTCAGTTTTACGAACAACTTTTTGGCCGAGTATTTGGAACAGTTGTTCGACCACTGTTGGAATATTGTGTCCAGGCATGGTGTCCTCGGACGAAACAAGATTACACCCTATTGGAGAACGTACAACGGAGAGCGACCAAGCTGGTCTGCGGAGTAAATAACTTACCTTATAAAAGACGCCTGGAAGGCTAAAAATATTTCCTCTATCTTATAGACGGTACAGAGGGGATATGATCATGGCCTTTGGGATCTTCCGAGGGCTAGACTGCGCTCTTCAGTTTGACGCTTTCTTCGAACGGGTGCGAACGACCAATCTTCGAGGCCACCAATACCAATTGAAGATGAAGTATGTCATACTTGAAGTGTGGGCCAAATTCTTCTCCCACCGGCTGGCTGAAGGATGGAGTGGTTTGTCGAACTTCTTTGTCTTGTCGGAAAACGTTGAGACTTTCGGAAAATAGATATATTTATGCTTGATGATCAAATATTTACTTGACATATCTGTTACGTAACTATGTGCATGCTCTTCACCTAACCATTTGTTAATATAAATTTTCAAGGCTCTGTCTATATCCCTAATATATACTGAATTCTAAATGTGACAGTTCGCCGGCGTACTTTTTAATCTCATGGCAGCTCCTCAGTTTACACGGACGTAAATAAATCGGAAACGAGACTCACCTTGTCTAATTCATCGGTCAGTTTATATACCTGATAATTCTTTATAAAAGGATTGGAATCCCGCTTGTGTTTTGTGTTATTCGCATATGGAAGAACGTTTTCGGATTTCTGGGTATTCCTTCGAATATGTTTGACTCAAATCATCCTCAGACGATCCCGAAACCTTTTTCTCTGCCTCTTAAATTCGGAAGAATTTCCGAAGCGTTGACATCTTGCATATCTCCTCCCACTCTTCTTTTCTTCTTAAGACTCCTTTTTATTTCCGATGCCACCCACTCGGGTCATGAGACTCATTTATTCCTTTTAAGCGGGCAATAGTTATCTAACAAGTACAGAATCAAGTTACTGAATGAAACCCAGGCGGCCTTTACGTCAGTAACATGTGCAGGGTACCAGTATATCTTATTAAGTATTTTTTATTTTAGTATTATCCCCTTTCTACAGGTTTCCCTCCGTCACTCACTGAATTTAGGGTACAGAAAATAGCTGCACTCCCAAACAAGAGTGCAATGATCAATTCAGTCCAGTGATGTGTTAGAACTTAATCAAAAGCTACCTTTGACATCCCTGGTAATGACCAGGTCCAAAAAGCTTCTCTGCTGTCCATTTCAGAATCGCATGTCCATTGTAACGGTCGAAATAAGGAATTTACCAGTGGTCAACTGAAGTAATTTCTGCTCAAATAAGTTGTCCTATGGCATGTGATTAATCGAACCCTAATCGATGTCTGGAGAGTCAAAATCTCCATGTAGTATTACGTATTTGCTACGGCAAATTTGCATCACCTCAGGGAGGACTTCATCGTCCGGGGTGTTTAGTAGGATGAAATGGTACTTCGGTAGAACTGGTACTCTCGATTTACACTCAAGGATTTTGCAGCCAGTGCTCATTTTAGGTAAGGACCCATCCATGACTTAGTTTATGTCGTCCGGTATAAACATCGTGATTCCGCCGCTCCAACGGATATCTTGATCCTTGCGAATAAGTGAAAATCCGTCTAACTTGACATCTGCGTCTGCTGTCCACCCACTTAGCCACGTTTCAGTAAGAGCTTAAAGTGACGTTACAAAATTACTAGAATCAATTTGACCACACCTATTGTTTCGATAAAATATGCACATTAGTGCAGATCATTGTCAAATTTTTACTGTCGATCTCTGCAAATTGTTTGTCCGTTGCCGTGCATGTCAATTATTGATATATATATTTTGCATGCCATATTCAGTCCATTGCCTAGATCATTTCCAGTAGCTGTTACTATAGAAATGTTCGGGGATGACTTTGTTATTTACTATTTTCACATTTGATTCTCTCCCACTACGATGTGCTTTGAACTTTGTTACCAGTGTCCTCTTTTCCATCCGGTCGACGGAAAAGTAGTCTGGCTGGGAAAACGCTCCATAATGGTTGTTTCGTAGTCTACCCTTTCGGGACAAGGTTAGCTCTGCAAGCTCCTTGCTTTCTAAGACAGCTTCAAACGGCCTTTGCCACATTTATTCTGTGTTTTGTCTTAATAAACGTCCAGGACAGAAGATCTTTTGGTTTCGACAATCTCCCTAGGCCCTTGAGCCTCAGTCAGCTAATTTCATTTTGTCAAAATGTCGTGTTTGATCCTCTTTTTTAGGGTTTCACCAGGAGCCTCAGGGACTCCCACGACTACCAGAAAAAGTGATCTTTCGGGGAAAAAACTGCATCTCCATCCTGCCTAATTTTAGTGAAATGGGTTGAATCACAGACTTCAGTACTGCCTTTATAACCGTGTTGCCACTGATCTCAAACGATAAGTCTGGTAGTTGATTCTCGAGCGTCACTTGGGATCTCTCAATCCGAGCCACAATTTCTGACACTATGTTCATCAAATTGGCTCCCGATGAGTCTGTCGTTTAGTTTGTAACGTCCGGGTCTACCGCCAAGTGGCGTACATCTGCGATGAACGCTGTGACGCCTTAACTTAATGGCCCCGCATGACCTTTTGCACTTTAGTCTGATGACCATGTTAACGGTGTGCTGATAAGGCTCCTCCGTAGCGTGGTTGACTTAATACGATTTCTGTCTGCGGATTTTTTGGGGGTCGTCGATAATTGATCAATTTCTATGCCGGCGGACTCTGCAGGCCCCAGATCTGCCAACTTAGGGAAAAGGCGAAGTTAATTTCATTTCCGTCTGTTTTCATTGTGTTTCCCTCTATTTAGATTGACTCAGAAGTTTGCTTTCAGGATTCGTTCATTTTTTCTCTTTGTTTCGCTTGACACAGTATCCATTGACGTTGACCGCCTTTTCGGGCTTTTTTGGTCCCGCTCGTCGATGTTCTCCATGTCGCCTTTATCGTGTTCGGATGGTTCAGCATTGCTGTGCTTAATGAGTAATGCTCTTTTTCTTAAAAAAAACGCTCAGTGTGCGAAAAAGCAGCTTCACGGCATTTGTCGAGTGGTTTTCAGCAGAGCTAAATTATCTTAATCGAGAATTTTTGCAGTTTGCAAAAAATACCCCTTATCAAAGTCAAAACTAAAATGTCTCTTTACAGATGCTGACAGCAGAAACCATCGCAGTTTATAATAATAATGTTTTATTAAAGACACGTCGGGGTCGCATCAAAGCACGTAAAAATAAATTTACATGCGAATTTCAGACGAGGTTGGCAAAATCTGTACAAAATGCAATTCATAGTTTCTGAATTTGTAGTCCGTTAAGAAAAATGATTAGCGAAAGGTGAAAAAAACTACACACAAAAATTTAAAAATGATTGGATTAATTTTACAGGAGAAAAAAAAACTCGCTAAAAAGTAATAACAGAAAAATGCGGGCAGGACTGGCCTGCATGTGGCGGTATATAATGCATTATACTCGGACATCGTCAGGACAGAAATAAATGTCAGCCTTAATTAAAATCGGACGTCGTTTGGGCGGAAATAAATGTCAGCCTTGAGGGGTACTTATGCGCGTCGGACAGGACTGGCACGCATGTGGTATTGTATACGCGATTCCGAACTGACATCGTCAGGGCAGGATTGATACGTCAGATGAGACTATTCCCGTCAAAGAGGCCAGATGAGGGTTGCACCGTGAGCGTCGACAGACCGCATGAGGTCGAAATGCGGGAGATGGCATTAAGAACCGTGAAAATCGTCGCTGTATATGGCATTGTATAACGGATTTCATGAAGGGGTAATTAGTCAGGCCAGGCAGGGCTGGCATGTATGTGGTATTGAGTAAAATGTTCGAAACAGGCATCATCATGGCAGAATTCACATACCTATCGAGGCCATTCATATCAAGGCGATAGGAACCCAGATGCAATCGGTTACAGTCAGCCGAATTCAGCCTAGGAGGGGGGTAAGGGAGATGCGACCAGACTACTAATATCTGCGGGATCCAGAGGGTTCCGCAAGAGCGTCAATGGAGCGCATTCTGTGAGGGCACGATGCATGAACTGAAAAATCGGAAAAATTAAAATTTCTGATAAGGGATCCTAGGAAGCGATACTACGCACAAAAGGGGGGAATGTGAGCGGATACGGAAATTTAATGGTGGCGTCATAAATTCCCGGTGGCCCTTTCTCAGTGTCATAGAGAAAATTGTTCGGGAGGGATGAGGAAAATAAAAGTTTAACCGAGTCAGTATTTAGATAAAGGCGTGGCCTTCTCTTAAAAGTATGTAGATAATCTGAAAATCTTATATTTACTGGAAGGTTATTCCATAGGAAAGTATACCTGGAAGCGAAAAGAAGAGAGAGCTTAGAGGTGGAGGAAGCTGGGACGAGGTTTAATCAAGGAAGAGTTGCAAAGATTGTATGGGCGACTACTAGGTGTAAGTGCTGAAATCCAAGGAAGATTTAAACTATTATTAATGTGACAGAGGCGACACAAGCCTGCTTCTAGTCTTCGAACCCATAAAAATTTTAGATTAATTAGCTAGCATCTATCTGAGTGGGGGATATGTGGATGTTCCCTATGTAAAAGTTTTTTTAGAAAAAACGTCTTCGGATATTTTAAATTTTTTAACGACTAGCCTCGTTCATCAAACCAAAGAATGGGCAAAAATACTCGAGGATGGGAAGTACAAACATACGATAAAGTATTAATTTAATTTCGGGAAGATAGAAATTGTAAGAAATAAAGCCATAAATCTGGGCATCTTTGGTTGTAATACAGTCAGTCGTGTGGAGAGAGATCAAGATTATTAGTGTAATTTAAACCTAAATCCTTGATGGTGGTACATTCAGTCATAGGTGTGCCTTGAAAGACCACTAGTTAGGGTAGCATATCAGGTGCAAAACACATATAACGACATTTAGACGGAGAGAATTCCACTAGCCATTTTGAGCTCCAAGCTGAGAGAGCAAGCAAGTCAGCATAGATTTGCTCCAGGCAACGAAGGCTCATAGATTTATTGAAAGAATATACAAACTTGAGATCCTCGGCATAAACAAATGATTGAGAATGTTTAACTGTCGCCGAGATATCACGTATGTAAAGCAGGAACAAAAGAGGAACTAAAACGGTGCCTTGTAGGACACCACTTAAAATAAGGCTTTCACTGGGAAGTGGAGATCCCACCAAAACCTTCTGTTAACGATTAGACAGGTATGACTTGATAAAGTCTATTAGGGGACTGTGAATTCCCAGAGCTTTTAATTTAACCAAGTCTTTTATGTGGCACTTTATCAAAGGCTTCACTAAGATCAGAATAAATGACCACAGCAAATGGATGATCATTACGAAGAGAGGTAAGTAGATTGATAAACGACTAATGGCATGTTTCACAAGAGCGATCTGGTTAAAACCCATACTGCGAAGTGCTAATAACTTGATTGGCTATGCAGAATTTGGTAACTTTCTATGCGATAATTTTTTCAAAGATTTTGGCGGGATAAGGTGTTTTATGGGAACCTCGATAGTTACGAACGTCAAAACGACAGCCGAACTTAAATACTGGAATAATAATAGAAGTTTTCCAATAGTCAGGAAAGAAGCCATTTACGAGAAATAGTGAAAAGAGTTTGCTAAGTAGAGGAGGAAAATCTCTTAGCTGTTTTATAAGAGAGTTTGGGATATTGCCCGTACCTACTGAGTGACAGGAAGATGGTTTATCAGTTTTTGAATAGTTTCGAATGAAGAATTAATGATGCTGAGAGAGGTATCAGACAACGGAGGAATTTAATGGACTGGGTCGGCTTCAATGGTGAAATGTTTGGCAAAGGATGAATTTAACATTTCTGCTTTGCCTGACTCCGTTGTAATGAAGGTGTCATTGATACTAAGCAAAGGCGGAATGAGTTGGTGGGATTTAGCAGACGATCTTCGACGGAAGATCTGAGCAACTGATTTAGAAGCATTCACGTCATTAATAGCTAAAGGCTCTCTAAGCCTATCTTGCGCGGGCCTCATTTTCGAAGCTTATTCAAATATTTCAACGATTATTGGATGAACTGAAACTGAGCTTGCGCAAGGATCTTTAAGCTGCTTCCGTAGCTTCTAAAGTCTGTTTTTAAGAAAGTGTGGGACAGCGGTGGATGGGGCACTCGATTTTAACGTTTTCCGTGAAATTAAGTCGAGAAGACTTTCTGTTTCGCGTTGTAATATATTATTGAAAAAATTTAGATCATTATTTGAAAAAATATTGTGTCAATCAAGAGTTTTTGTAACATTATTTATTAATTCTTTGTTACTATAAGCAAAGTCAAAAATACTGCGTTGTACTGTTGGCTTTGGGGAAATGGCAACTGGAAGGCGACAACCAATTAGTGCATGATCACTTGCAAAAAGGCCATGACAGAAATCCATAGATAGAGGGAAGGTGCCATTAGTGAAAATTAAATCTAATACACTATCATTTATGGTCGAAGAGTGGACTAATTGAGACAAGTTTGAAAAGTGAATGTTGTCTAGAAGCTTCTGGAATTTAGGAGAGGAAGTATGCGTGCGTGCCAGTCAATTTCTGGCAAATTAAAATCGCCTACGAGGATCTTGACATCGAAAGAAGTCTCCGCAATTTTTTCAAAGACATCACAGAATTAGCTTTCATTTCCGGAGTAACAAGGAGAATTATATTCACATACGACTAAGGTTTTCCTATTTTGTGGAAGGATTACGGAGGCGAAACATAAATTTCCGGAGAAGGAGGAAATGTTCAGGTCATAAGGCGACTCTGAAAGTGAGGCTCTGATATAAAGAAGGCAACCACCGCTGCGTCTTTCGACACGATCCTGGGGGTAAAAACTGAGGCTATCTATATTGAGTACCGAGTCTGAACTTAGAGAGTGAGCCCAGGATTCGATAATGCACAATACGTCTGGGTCAAACTCAACAGCCACACTTCTTATTGGTGACATCTTTTGCACGACTGATCTTGCGTTGAGAGTGACAATATTGAGCGTATTCCTAATATGTAGGCTCCGTTCATCGCTACTTATAAAAAAGGGAGAGCTGGTGGTGGAAGATTAAGCTGCTGGGACGACGCAATTGGTGGAAGACAAAGTTGCCGTGGTCTAAAATTTGTGGGGGAATTGCCACTAATTAGAGATGCAGCATTGTATGGAAACATATTTGAGCAGGATCCAGGAAGAGGAAAGCTATTTTGTTGTGTTGGAGAAATAGGGGGCATGAAAATAGGATTTTGTGAATTTTGGGCATTATATGAAGGGTAGTTTGTGGTAGATAGCGGGCGTAACGATTTGGAGGAACAGCTTACATTAGGAAAAGGCTTTATTATTTGCGGTGTCAGGCTAGCAATGTGATTCGAAAAATTATCAGCAACGCTATATACTCGCCTCTTGCAAGCTGGTGTGCAAGCGGGCTTCACAACTGGCGTCTTTATATTAAGTTGAGAATTCGGGATAGGAACAGGCAGAGATCTCCATAAATTATTATCCGGCTTATTTGACCTAACCGCAAGGTCAGACGTGAGCGGCCAGCCGCGGGAACGGGATAGATTTGATTCAGGTTTACTAACAAATTCATTATTTTGAGTGCTGGAGGTCGGTTGCCCTCCTAGGATTGGCTCATTTTTACTGTTAGGATCAAGCTCCCTCGTAAATTTGGGATCCACATTTGAAGAATTCTTACTTCTTGGAGGCGTTTTAAAGTGACTGGTTTCAACTGACTCAGTGATAATGCGCTTAGCTAAAGAGCTAGATGGACCTGGGGCCGCTGCAGATAGGGGGAGATTTGGTTGACGCCCGATGGAGAATCTGCTTTAGAGACAAATGGCAGATAAGTAGAATTCTGGGGTGGCCTTACGTTTGTTAATGGAGGAGAAACTTTCGTTGCAGTGGAGTTATGTCTCGACTAATAAAAAGTTTATTTGCCCTGAGATACCGAGCTGAGCGCTCCAGTGGGGAGAAAATAAAATCCATTTCTATCTACGAAAATAATTTGACAAGAATTGGTGGATTTTTGCTCCTAGATTGAAGTCTTTTAGCTTCAGCGACCCTAAACTTGATGCCGTATGAGTAAAGAAAGTGCGAAACGACATCAATTGGCTGTCTACTCTTAGGAAAGTTTTTTTTAAAATAAAGTTTAAACATCGTTCGGTTTCACTAGCAACCGGGTCAATTAGAGGTATGAGCTTCTCACACCGCTGAGGCGTAAGTGTTGGCAACTTTCCTTCAAGATGGGCACCAAGAACAGCAAAAATTGATCCGTATCGAGGCATAAAATCGTTAAGATTATCGAATGCCCCTAGGTCTATTTTCTTCATATGTACAATGGCTTTTACTTGGAGTTTGTTATCCTTCAGATTTCGACGAAGGGTTGCCTGAGGTTTCATGTCGAAAGAACAAAACAAGACTTTAGTCCAAAAGTTTGTAGTGATGATAACTGCCGAAACCTCAAGGAGATATGAATAAGGCTATGTATGACAAGAAGATAAAAGAAGAACAGACTCGTCAGTTACATCGATTACCTTCCTAAGAGATAAATGGGCCCACGGATTCGCAAATTGTGATAGTGTAAAAATTCCTATTCAAAGTAGGGAAGAAATCAGTTGACTCCTGGACTTAAGGTTCGCGTGCAATTCTTTTGAATAGGCTGATAGCAAATCAAAGCAATGCGTAGAATTTTGAGGAACAAGCCTATGGCTTCTTAGATTTATTGTGAATAGAATTACATCATGGTCAGAATCCCCGAGTAGTTCTGGCGATGATAGTGCCAACGGCAGGTGCCTCCTCTAGAAAAAAATGTTCTGTATGCTTGAGCATTGGGCCGGGAAATCAACAAGCTGACTTCACACACCGACAATCAAATTTATGAAAGATAGCATCATTGATAAACATAGAACGACTAGTGATATTCTTTCTTTCCTCCCTTCATCGTTTCTATCGGCTATGTATCCTGACATTAAATATCCCTTAAGGAGCTAATAATAACACCCCTTTCGATAAAACCCTACATATTAGTTGTGCGTAAGTCTATATTGAAGTCATATTAAACATATATACAACTATATTATATCATAGTAAGCAGTCGACCACTACTCTTATAATGTCATGTTCACAACAATCAATATGATACATGATTCAATATTATTTTGACAGCTTTGATTGTGACCTACCATTGAATGTTTATCACTCCTGATATATATTCATCTTCTCCAGCTCTTAGTCCAGACAATTATGGCAAGCCTCCAGAAAAACATGGAGAAAATGTGCGACCGCCCTTTTACAACTGGCCATGTAACGCCCCTGGACTTGAACAGAATTGTTTGAATGTGTGACACTTTTCCGCGCGAGGACCTAGGGTGGAGATGGCATAACCGCATGTCAGTGAAGATGGCCGGTGTCCTTTCCTCTCTCATCCGCCGATCCCTTCCCCCTTACCGTACCGCAACGCTCGCATCGCTCTCCGTCTCGCAACATCGGCACCTCTCTCGGCCCTTCCCTGCAGTTGCCCACAGCGCTGCATTCCCCCTCGGTTAATGAGCTGGCATGTCGGTATCGCCTCCCCACCCAGACAGGTTATCTGATGACTGTAACTAATTCCAACTGTACGAATAACTATTATTATTATACGTATCTCCCATGACCGTCTTGTCATACTTTACTGTATTCCTTTCCTGACGTACCCTCTTCTGCTGCGTGTGAATGAGTATTCAGAGATGCTAACGACTCTATTCAGATCTATCTCCTCCAGGATCTACTCTCGACGTTCACTTTCATTGGTGTGTGCTACCCTTGACGTCCTCGGCCGCTACAGCCGGATAGACTGACAACCACCAACTAGAACATACCAAAATTTACCCAACTGGAAAACACTTTAAAGGTCAGGTCGATATCAAAGTTCTTCAATTTCCATGAAGGACATACTAGTCATTCCCACCCACAAACTGCCAAACTGCACAATTCAATTTTTATGTTGTACATATCGTTTTTCTTCAAACTTTTGTGATTATTTTTCCTTGGACCTCAGGTTTCTTAACTTAAAACAAACTCTCAATTCGCGCTCTGTTGGCTAAAGAGGCACCCAAGACAAATGCAGTCAAAGTGCAGTCGGAATGGATGAGTTTGTTTGGGTTTTTTTTTCCTGTGTTCAAGGGAGACTGACAGTGCCCAAGGGGCGCTATAATAAACCCATTCTATCGACAGTCATATCTTCGTGTATGTCTCGAAGCTGTTCGGGCTGGATGGTGGATGTAAACAGGCTTTAGGAACGTTGAAGTCACTTAAAATTAGATAGTATTTAATGGCATACAATGCCTGTGGCAGACAAACAGCAAAATCCTCATTGGCGTTGAGTAGGCGACAGACCCATACGATGAGTAAAGAGTACATGTTCTTCATAGTAAGTTGAAGCCAACAGATCAAATCCACTTGGGGCTACTAGTGGAGTGAACAAGAGTGTGGATGTAGTCTATCGTTGAATTTGTTTTCCTCGAAATCTACTGCGGCCGAGTTCCAATAAGAGGTACCTGCGTTTTGAGGGGGTTAGGCAGTATGGCACGTCGAAAAGGACTCCTTCAGCTGAATGGAAGGGACCAACACATTTAAATGAACTGTCGACCCTTCCAAGTTCTTTAACTTCCTTTGCAAGTGTGCGAGATCGGAAAAGAGAGAGAGTGAGTCTACCTACGGCAGAATTATTTTGTCATACCCTTATTGACAATTCGAGGTCGAATTTCAAGAAAGCAAAGATAGTAGTGAGTATGGGTATTGTGATTTTGCAGGCGTTGTCGTTCAGCATCTGCTACCACGAATCTATAACCATAACTCTACAAAAATAATTGGGATCTACTAAGAGCGAACGAATGAATTGAAAAATATTCGCAATATAAAATGGAGTCTGCATCTTTAGCGATTGCGCAGCCCATTATTTCAATTTGTTTGGAAGTGGATTCACCAGCAAACACAGGGTCACTGGCCAAGTTTCTACTTAAACCGGCTTTCTTATTCTAGCAACAGAAGCCCTGTTGTCGCTGATGGTGGCGTATTCTTGTACAGTCCACAAAGCCGGCGGTTCAATACCGATAAATGGAGCCAACATTTGCGGGATTAACCACACCTTGGGGAGTATATGAAGTCTCGAAATATCTGTTGTGTGCCCGACCATGGTTCTTTTATGGTGGGATGGCGGAGAGATTTTTGGACCGCTAAAACTAAAATGTTCGGCGAACATGGAATTGGATCTAACCTGTGCCAGCGTTTTAGACCTCGCGCTCCATAGTGACAGAAGCACTGCCAAAGTTGTCCACGTTTGCGAAAATAATCGCAAGCAAACGTCTATTAGTATTCGGAATCCTTCTGTAACAATTTTCGCAACCGCAGTGTCAAGTAAAATTGCGATTTTACCATATGCCCTGGTTTAACATTGGTAAGTATTGCTGTCTCTCCGTAGTTTCAGTGAACGAAGTAGGCCGTCATGATACTAAAATATTCAAGTACTTCTAGAGGTAAAATATTTTGTCAAACACACACAGGCACTCAAAGGAAGAGGAAGTGATCGCTTGAAAAATAGGCTTATTGTCCTAACGATTCGGATTCTCAGTCGAATCCTTATTCGTGACTGTTTTTGATGATGTATTCGAGTGAGAACCCGAAACGTCAGACCAGAAGACTTCTTGTTCCAGCGATCACACCTTTTGCCTCTGACCTACTTTTCGGAATTTGCCTGCTCACTTCTATTGACATCCAGATTTTTCTTAGTCAAACATCCGTCAATTCCTTAACAGTCATGTTCTTAGCATTGCCTTCCAATCTGTTGCATTTTGCGGTGCTCGCTGAATCTGAGCGATACTAACAACTCTAACACGCTAGCTCCGGAGTCCAAACAGCCTGATAAACTGCCACCTTTCATTTTTATACTAATATAGGAAGCATAGTTTAAAAGCTTCTCCAAAATACAAAATATATCATTCATCCATGATAGGCGGTTCTGACACATCGCAGTCAAGTTTTCCGACACTAAGGGCTATCGTTGTTCACCCGCACCAAACCATGGCGTACTAGCACTGTTTTGTCTCCCAGGAAGAGGAATGGGATTTGTGAAAGGACTTATCACACTGCGACCAATCTTTATAGTTATTTAGGCGAGCAGGAAAGGCTGGGTGATTTCCTAACCTCTAAGCCTCATCAAATGCTGAAACGCATAGACCTTATATAAACATATGAGGCACTTACCTGAAAAGAGAGGTACAGAGACAGCACGGAATGTTTTCCCAATAGTTTCAGTTCCATTCCGTTCAGCGTATTCGAGGAAAGAAGACATTCGTCTTAGAACTCCCTATTTGTCACATACAAGTCGAAATAATTAGCAGCAGTGTAAAGGGATTTACAGGGCTACGTGAAAACAGACTTATTTACACAAAAGCACATTTGTTTTAAAGGCAACCTTGTCACAAAGTTGTTTGTTGCTGCGACATGGGTCTTTTAAGGCGGTCTTCAAATGTCTTTACAAATTGGGCTATTATAACCCCCTCAGGCGGGCTATTTTATGGTTCCAATATATGATATCTGAAAAAATACCTTTCCGCATCAAATCTTTCTTGGGGAACACATTTTAATGGGATGGCTCTGAAAGTTGTTTGTAGTGAGGATTTCTAAGAAGCCCACACACTGGAGGACACAATCCAAATCGACAGTTTAACCGTCTTGACCGTCCTGCCCCTCGTGAGATCCACAGCAAGCTGGGAGCAAGCACGTTGGCTTGCATGTGAATTAGTTCGTAATGATAACAGACTTGTGCAGAACCGACCGCACACTCTCCTCCTCCCAACTTGGATTGTTATCAAGATATAGTTAAGAAGACCGGAGGTAACGGGAAGGCGCAGGTGGCTGGCACGGCTGGACCCGCATTCAATCGCACCACCACACCCCCTTGGACACAACAAACACTAAACCAGGATTTTAACCAACAACGAAAATGGCTTGACCTGGGCACGCAAATAGATCTGCAACTGCACCCTGAATGTTGGCATTTGTTGTGGTGCGCTTTCGGGTAACGCATACCAGGATCCAATAAGATCTCCGTTTTGGTGCAGTATATCTGCCGCGTGGCGCTTTTCAGGAGCCCAGTCGAAACCACTCATGAAACAGAAAGCCTGAATCAAGGCCCAGCGCAATTGTCTACAAGTCATAGGATAAAGATTAAGGTTAGCAAGGCAGTGGACCTTGATCATTTACCAATTTTGCTGCACGCTTCTGCACTTTTATGAGTAGGTTATAATTCAACTGACCCCAGGGTCTCTAGGCTTTGGTCTCATATTAAAGATGAGACCTTACAAACATATCGAAGGCTTTTGGAGCAACAGACTTAATCGAAAACTGCAGGCCCACTTGATGGCGAACAGCATTTTAATCGGAACCTTAGCCGCTTTGCAACAGTGTGTAACAGTCTTTAGAGTGCTTATAATCAAAACTCTAACACCTTTCTGCAATTCGGTCTCTCAGAGTGGTATTCCGTTCGGATAGTAGGCGCGCGTATCGATGACCTAGTTTACATTTCCGAGACAAAACATGCGGCATTTCTTCCAGTTGAACGACGGTAACCACCTGCGGGACCACTCTTCCAGGCGCTAAGGATTTCGCACGAAGTCCTCTTCATCTTCAGCACTATGAATAACATCCCGGCTTCTTATGTCTCACGTAAGAAGGGTAAATTGACTGTCCAAAGCTTGTAAATAATCAATAATAAACGAGAGAAATATGATCAGTCCCAGCACTGAACGTCCTGCAACTTTGCTCTCTATGGCTATCCGCCTTAATTGCTGTTGATTGATAGGTCAAATCATGGAAGACCGACAAGGGAATTTTTGACCCATTTAAGAAGTGCATTGCTGGTACCGATTAATGTCGAATTATACAGGAGACGTTGGTGCGAACAGTCTTCGGGGCTTTTATAGAATCAATGCACAATATAATTCCCATCGAGCGCCCTTTTCCGGTTTTGGATTGCGTGAAGCAAGTTCATTACGCACGATCGGCTTGTTATCTGGCCCAGTGCAACGGATTTCTATATTTCTGATACGCAATGCAGTACTGGACTTGGTTTCCATAACCGTAGGAATTCTAACGAAGATTAAAAAACTTTCCTGACCATGAGCTTTTTTGATAAAACCGTAGCCTTCTGTTTGGCTCATCGTTAAATTATGTCTTATACCTGAATGGCATTATGAACTTATCCATCGCGTTTATCTGCGCTATCTAAATCAGAAGGTCAGACGTCCTCGTACCC
>CACRXP010001613.1:12618-23968 GCA_902702965.1 Spirometra erinaceieuropaei | reverse complement strand
GAATTAGCGATTATTCTACTGACTGTGTTTTCTCGATCGGCAAAGTGCCGACCAACCGCCTCGCCTTTTTGGACTTCCTCTTAGGGAGAGGGCAAGCCTGTGCAGTTCGTTTATGAAACTGGTTTCGTGAGTTTCTTTCTGCTTTCTACGACACAATGCACGACCAAAGGAGCATTAATTTAGTCTGTATAGACTATTCTGAATTTGCTAGCCAGTGAGTGGTGTTTTAGGAATTTAATCGAGTATGTAAACGCTACTGCCATAATCAGGACACGTGCGCGCGCCTTGTGCGACTTACCACATGCCACGTTTGAAGTCACCGGTTTGTGATGTCCTCTATCTTCTTACTACCTTGATGTCCAATCGCCTCACACATCTACAGGAGTTCAAAAGTGCTTTTTGACACTTTTTGGCTTGTCTTTCGGAGAACTTGGGCCGATTTGAACGAACATTGAAAGTCCCTGTGCTCTTGGTGATGTTCCATGTGTAAGGACGTCCGTAGTCTCTGTGCAGGAGTTCAACATGATTAGTTAAATGGCTTAGTCAGTAATTTGTCTTCGAGCGATTTTGATTGGGCAGAGCGTTATGGGTAAGTGGTATCAGATGATCGAAATTTTTGACAATCGTTAACAATCACAGCAGCATGCAACACGGCTCTTGGTTTCAACTGGCGGTCGCAGCTCTGCTTACTTATGATAACTATGGGCTTTCTCAATCCTCTCTCTCTCTCTGAGAGCCTGTTCCAACTACTCTATCAATATATGCCGGTTCGACTCACGTCGATTTGTTTCTGGTACTTATTTTAGTGTGCATTATCGCAAAGGCGTAGGTAATATTATCAGTTCTTGTTACTCTTGATCTTGGGATGGAAATTGACCACTCACCTGAGTGAGAGAAACGCGGAGAAGTGAACTCTGATGATTATGTTCACCAGTAGGCCGCAATCCGGCTGTTGGTTTTGTCGCATGCAAAATTCTTGGCCTGCCTCAATAATGACAACAGCAATAATAGCCATCTCCAACAGGGGGATTTCGGTGGTTAACGGAAAAATATATCGGTGTGAGGGATTTATTCTGTTCGGAAGCATAAATCATCCCCCCATGCAGCAACGTGCCTTAACAAATTCAAGAATCGGGAAGTCGGCGTGTGCCGTTTTTATGTGCGCGTAGCGTCAGGTCAGGACAGCATGTATCACGCGATGGTCGATTCTGTTGTTTGTGGGCTGTGCATTAAACAAGGCATGACAACCGCGTCTGTCTGGACTCACGTGTGTCCGTCCGAATTTGGCTGGGTGCATGCATGGGAGCGCGCGTTTAATAGGGGGAGGTGGCTTTGCAGCAGGCGCATTCGTGATGAAGGCGGGTGGCCTTGAGTTTTTTGGAGTCCTGAGACAGGCACGATGGGCAGTACAATGACTGCGATCGGCAATAGTTACGGCTGAGTATGACGTAATACGTTTCGACATCCTTCCACTTTACTGATCATCGTGGCTGGTAAGAGCGTTTGCAAGACTTCAACAACAGCAGGACAGAGGACACACCTGTTCCCGATGCCTTGCGACAGTGGAATCGGATAAACTCATATTGGTGCCGGTCAATGCAAGTAGATGTAGGCATTTAGCGATTTTGGAATAAGGAGCGTCGTGTCATGCGGAGTCATATCTTTAAAAAGCTACGCTATCCCCATCTTCGGCAAACCAGGCGCGTTCTGATAAGTGCCCCGTTTTCCTTGCTACGAATCAAAATGATGTTACGGAACCTTGTTATTTTCCAGCGGTTTTTCACAGCGAGACATCATTGACCAACGTTGACTATGCTTTTGGATTTTACACAACACTTACTGGGATAAAAGCAATCAGAAGTGAGGACGCTGAACACATCTTCAGAAGTTTTGTTTTCAGGACTGGCGAGGTTTGCTGTGGCTAAATGCCACTAAACTGGTTAGAGGGCGATGCGGCTGTCGGCGGTCAATTTTTCTTAGACGAGAGGATCAGATTCATGTCCCAAGTTTGACATCAAAGCACGATCGCATTGAAGGTCATTGCGAACAATTCATACATCTTGAGTAGTCATTTCTTACGAAATGCAGTTTACTCTGGCAGTTGATAGGAAGCTCATTCGAAAGTCGGCAACGTGATGTGATCGGAGTATGTTGCTATTATGCAATGTGATAATTCACTCGACAACCCTAATTAAGTAATCTCTTAAAGTTGGATGCGCATTTCAGACTTTCGGCCAACATTTCATGAGATAGCACATCCACTGCACGTCTCATTGACGTTGTTGTAAGAGTCCTTGCCATCGTCGTTCTCAGGCCGTTTTAGAGTGAGTGACTAGAGGATTAGCCCAAATACCGAACTGGACGTGGATGAACGGACCAGATATTCACCCCGCGGCACATCTGCCGCCGCTACCACCACCACCGCCATCGTTCGGCCAAGTCCAGCGGTTGGCTGAAAAAGATATAAGGATGGGGAATTTATTCTGCATGGAAGCCCAAACCAACTCGTCAGACAGCAGTGTGTGCTTGCGACTCAGGAATCGGAAAGTCAGTGTTAGGTCAGGTCCATAAGCCAGTCTGTGGTGTGTGCAGTTTCTATATATGCGTTGCGCTAGATTAGGGCTGCTCATTGCATTACGCGCGGGCACGCCCCCCTAAGTGTACACTGCATTACACAGTGCACGACGACCGCACATGTGTCCAGCTGTTGTCAACGCATGTGCAAAAGGAGGAAGTGGCTTTGCAGCAGGCGCATTCGTGATGGTGGGTGGCCTTGAGTTTTTCGAGTCTCGAGACAAGGTGGGCGGTGCGAGGAAAGCGGTCGGCAGAAGTCGCAACTGTGTATTACGTAATGCGCTTCGATATTCTCTCGAAGTACAGATCACTGTGTTTGGCAAGGTTATCGTTCGGCAAAGCATGAACAACAACAGGGCACAGGACAAATGCGTTCCTGATGCCCCCTTCAACGCCGTGGAACCGCCCGAATCCGCGTTGGTGTCAGCCGAGGCAAGTACCAATGTGGAGTCATTTGGTGTGGTTGAAATAAAGAGATCAATCCTGCCCGAAGCTATTGCCCCTTTCAAAAGCCAAATCGTTCCCACTTTTGTTCACTGCCCTATTTTCTTAGTTATGGATCAAGAAACTATAGCCAAACCTTGTTCTTATGTAGAATTTTTTGCAGCAAAACATCGTAGACTAGGTTGAACTGTGCTTTAAGGATCTGTACAACGTTACTGAGATTAGGGTGATCAGAGCCAAGCACGCTGGATATAACTTCGAAAGTTCTGCCCTCGGGCTTATATGTTTTCGAATGTAGCGTCTGATGCTTCGGCACCAGCGATGTTTGTTGCGACCTAAAGCCATAACATCAGTAAGGAGAAAACGAGAATGTTAAATTTTGACGTTTTCCAGAACAGAGGGTTTGAACCATATGTGAGGACAAACATCATGTCATGGTCTTTTGCTCGACAGCTGCAAATATGCTCTGTGCTTTTTGGTCGTAACCATCCTCCATTTATCCGTCCGTCGACATTATTGCCGAGGAAGTTCAATCTTGCCCAAATCTTGGTGGTACCATGCCTGATCACTTGTAAGCCCTTCAAACTGAGCACATATGTAGCAAGGTCGGCAAACATACACATCAAATGCGATACACCCCTACCACGCTCTTCTACCTCCAATCATTGTGAATGTCGCGTTCTGCCTCATGTTCCTTCGTCATTTTTTACGTGTTCCTATGAAAGAATAGTCCACTTTTAAGACTTTCTTTATATGCTGTTGCTTCTCATTCCCTCCCAGTGGGTATCGTAGTTAGACAGAATTCCATGATTCTCATACACTTTGCTGCCTGCTCATTACAAAATCGACCCGTTCAAACCGCCATGGCCTTAATCTCACCTCCTATCGTCTGTTACCTATCGTTATCAGGCAGTGTCATCCGTGGCACGATTTATGACTCGCGATTACACCGGAATGAGCAACCAAATATCTGACGTGTCGCATTAGTTGTCTTCTATTTTTACGTTAACATCTTTATTGCGTACATTTCAAATATATTTCAAATGTATTTTATAGAAAACACTTAGGGGAGTATTCTTTCTTTTACCTATTTGATAGCTTGATACGTCTTCAAAGTTTGTACTTAGAAGGAATATCTTTCGGTTTCGAACATTTTTTTAATTCCATATAATTTGGAAATTCTACCTGTCGTTAAACTTGCATTCAGAGTTTCTGAACAACAGGCTGTATGCTTTTCGTGTTAGAGTAATCATAAATTTCTATATGAAATTAAGTAGAAGACATAAAAGACTCATAAAAGTTTAATGTAGAGTAAATGTACAGTAAGTGTACTATCTCATGAAATACTGACTAAAATTCTGAAATGTGTTTTCAATTCAAAAAGATCACTTAAGTACAACTGTCGTGTTAACTATCGTGTCACATAATGCTATAATATTCCATAAACGACAGCTTGTCTGTTTTCGAACAAGCTTCCTATCGACCGCCTGCATAAACAGCATTTCGCAAAAAGTAACTGCTTAATCGATGTGAATTTTTCCAATGGAGTGTTGATGCCAAATAAATTCAAACATATCTTAGAGAAGGCATATATAAAATATTCTTCTTGCACAGATGGTGACAAAGCGCGTCTTGTTCAAAATTTCTACACGGAGAAAGGGTATCTTTCAGCTTTCTAGTTGTGAGATTGTTCATGAGCATTAAACGTTCAATAACGAAGCATCACGTCGGAAATTTTATTAATGCTGATTATAAAGTGAACAGCGCGATCCACATTCACTACAAAATTTGATGAGCCATGCATGTCTTCTTCTTAGCAGCATACAGAAATGTACGCAGAAAGTATATAGCTTGTGGTTTGTAGGCCCTGGATGCAAGTGATACGTAGGAAGTGTTCAAAATTATTTTAGAATTGAGAAAGTTTTTAAACCCGTTATATAATCTTTCGTCACGTTCAAAATTTAGAGAAAACGCAAGTTTCTATCAAATGAGTAGAAAAATTATTTCATGCGTGTTTTCTACAAAATATATTTGAATTTATAAAAGCGTCGAAAATCAGCGGGTAAACGTCCTTTTGCTTAAGTGGTCTTTTGCCGAATTTGTTCTGCGCAAGCGGTCGATATAGATTTTGTTTGAAATCCGGCATCCTGACCTGACTGGAATATGTTGGCATTATGCGACGCAATAATTCACATGAAAATTATACTTAATTAATCTTTTTCGATGAACAATTCATTTCAGAATTTCGGTTAATTTTTCATGAGTTAGCATATATACCATTTAGCCTATTTATCGGATATCAGAGACGCAAGTGATGTAATACTTGTAGGCTACAGCTGCTCCGCCACCACACAACTAGTAGGATTAAGTACTGCGCCCTCTACTATAGATATTGGTATGTCGGTACCTTGCCGATTTGATCACTTGCATCCTAATCTTTAAAACATACTATCACCTGAACGGCGATTCCATTGGCTTCGGTTTTCAGACTCGTATTGGTGCCTGATTTCGGAGACTATGAGATCTCTCTTACTTCCACAGTCTGCTTGAAGACTCAGCCGTAATTTCATTGCCACCGTTAGAGGGCTAATAAACCTTCCAGTGATGGTCTGATAAATTAACAGAGGACGCGAACCAACTGTCCGATATCAACGAAGAGACTAGTACTGCAATACTTCAAGTGTTGATCAGTGCCGTTTCGTTTGCTCGTTTTTACTGAAGGAAACAGTCAGAACAGGGCAGCATATTAAAGTGAACCGTATTTGGACTTTGACGTCATCCCAGCTGGACTGTAGGAAAAAACGACTTTCAACCCACGCACAAGTTTCTTTGATCGTTCCAAGTTGTATAGCAATAAAGACAGGTATCGCAGGGTTTCAAAGATGCAGCAAAGTCCCACATATACAAACGCGCATATGCGGCAATATTCGGTGGTCTCAGCTTCATTTGTTGCTGACGGAGTCCTCACCTGTGTTACTTAACTACCTGAATATAAATCTGGAACAAGAACGTCCTCCTAAGACTTTAGAAGAATCTCGAAAAAGCTGCGAAGCCACCGGTATAATATTTGCGCCACGTAAACTACAAGACAAATGTCTAGGCCCAAGAAACGATGTTTTAACCACATGCCAGACTTATTAGAGTTTCCAGTACTGCAAATTGAGACGGCCTCTCGAACCGCAGTGCGGAATTCTAATGTCGCGATGATGACCAGACTACTTCATGATGCCCTGAGGCGGCGGGTGACAGATGCTGGATCAGAATTGCAGGAAGTTAAGGCACCAAATGGGACGACTCAGTGTTGCGCCCCTGCCTCAACCTCCTTGAGTCTAATTTTCTCCACAGTGAGGATGGGCGCCTGCGGGATAATGCAATCAGCCATCGCACTAAAATGGCGAACCAGAGGAAAAAAGTAAGCATCCATTGAACGGCTTTCATCAGAACGACCTTAACCCAGGGATATAAAATCGCCTATTTACCGACGACTATGAACTGATGAGACATGTAACGGGTTCTGAACATCTTCGCTCCGGAAGGTGCAAACGTCGCACTAACCAACAACACTAAGAAATCTTTTACCGCCCAGTGACGGGTGCCAACAATGAAATACATCGAACTCACAGTAACTGTTGGTGGTTGGCTCGTCGAAGTGGTAGACTAATACACCTGTCTAGTAGAACCATTTCAAGGATCACCTGAATGAACAGTGGGGTTGGAGACCGGATCTCTAAAGTTAGATAGGCAAGAGCAAGGTAGAATGGTGAGTCCGGAATCGTCATGACCCCAATCTCAACAGAGAATTCAATATGTATTACACTGTGGTGCGGATATAGTTATTGATTTACTAAAACCTTGAGAAACTACCAAAGCCAAGCTGTAAAGGTAAACCACTTCTACAGAGGAAGTTTTCGAAGTGCATTACAGTTAGGGTAAGAGGAACGGATTACAAACACCCGGGCTCGCGATTTGTCCGACATGCCCAACATCTATGTCAGGACGAGGCAAATCCAAGTACTATGAAACAGCCGTGTTATGGGAATGAGTGGCGAGCTCATGTCGAAGAGTCTCTTTTTTGGGCAAGCCGCGAAGGCCACTTACCGGCGTAGCATACAAAGACGACACTACAATGACTCCTTGAACACTAACCTAGCGTGCCTCCAAATTAACCTAAGACACACTGAAACACAGAAGACGATATGGGTAAGGAACAGCCTACAAGACTAGAGCAGTTGTTTTCGATGTCACCGAATACAGTGAGTCAAGGCAAAACGGCAGGCACAAAAAATTACGGTGTATCTGACCATCGCTGTCAGTGTCCGAGCTGTATCAATATATAATCACCGTCGACGTACGGCTAAGGCCCAGACTAACACCTTTGGCCACGGTTGGACTGACTTTCATAGCAACAGGGCCTCATCATTTCCTATATGACAAACGCTGTCACCCGTCTTACCTGTCCTCACTGTCAACTCACCTCCTCGTCATGATTTATCACGATTGGCTGTCTCCGTAACCATCAATATGGCGGCACAATTAGGACGCAAGGAACACCTACAGACAGTACTGATTGCCTTTTCCATCAACAAATAGGTCTGATCAAGCACCCGCTCATACGTAATAACATGATTCGAGGACAAATGTTTGGAACCCAACGAACAATAATCTTTTGCACTCTTCTTGCTCACACTGGACGGCTAACTCAAACATCACACGGACTTATGTGGTCACATGTTCAAAAATGATAATAATTGCCAAAGTCACACATGATTTGAACTTACAGCGTCTCACTCATCGAGTTGCCGGATGGGACGTTCTGGCCAATTACGAACACACTGCGGCTACTCACTACTCACTAGTAGGCCCTGCGGTGAACGGTGGCGAGCGAACCATCATGAACATGTTTTCAGATTGGTAAAGATGAGAGGTTTGGCAAAATGGAGGTTCGGTCATCTTAAGTTTCTGGCCGAAGGCTCCCCAACAACAGTAGTATCTGCGATTCACTTCCCCGAATGCAGAAAACAAGTGAAGTTAGAGTCTGCCAAATCCATGGCATCCTTTGATGTCGTTTCGCTCTTCATCTCCATTCCACAGCAACTAGCGATAGACGTTGTGGACCAACTACTGGCAGAGCGTTATGACGAGAGAGACATGCCCCTGAAGTCTGAACATCTGCTAGAGCTTCTGCAATATTGCCTCAAGACCTAGTTCACCTTCGGTGGACAGCTGTACGAACAGATAAAAGGCACTCCTATGGGCTCCCCTCTATGGGCCTAATCGCTGAAGTAGTTCTTCAAGGGGGAGAACACTTGGTGTTCACCAAGTATCAACCAAAGTTCTGGGCCCGCTATGTCGATGACACCTTCGTCGTTGTTAAAACAGCTGACATTGAGCACCTGAAAAAACTACTGAACTCGATTGACCCGGATATCCAGTTTACGACGGAAGCAGAAACAAACAGCCAACTGTCCATCATTGGCGTGGTTGTGCGTTGGTGTACAACTGGACAACTGCAAACTACGGTATTCCGAAAATCCACCGACACGAGACAGATCCTACACTTCAACAGCAACCATCCTCTGTCTCACAAACGTAGTTGTGTCCGTACTCTATTGCAAAGAGTCGAAACACACTGCAGCACGCCAGAATATAAAGAGCCGAACGATTGTACCTTATGGACTTATTTTCAGCCCGTGGTTATCCCAGACATTTCATTGAGAGACGCAGACGTTGGGCGCCCAGATGATGGCCAAATGAGCAGCTACGCGAAGTCTGGAGGGCCATTTCCTACGTTAAAGGGGTCTCTGAAGCGGTGTCAGAACTGTTACAATTCACCAGAGTAGGCATAGCCCATCGACCCCAGGCAAAAATTCGGCGCCGTCTGATGCAACTAAGGACCCACTGCCACCCTCTGAAACCTCAGCAGTCATCTACAAAATAAATTGTAATGAGGACGACTACAACTATGTGGAAGAAACCGAGGGCCTACAAGAGCACAAATCGGCCACTCGGAGGTTAGAACCTAACTCTCAACTAGCAACACACGTTGGAGAAACTGGGCATACTTTTGATCTCTAGAGAGCTACCATCTTAGGCCGGGGCAACACAAAAGCAGAACGGCTAACCCTCGAGGCGTGGTTCTCCGATACCCACTCTATTAACAGACATCGGGACCTTCCTGCAGCTTACAAAGTTCTACGTCATTATAATTGTAGAGCACAGGACCAAACAACCACAACGGAGTAAGGAGGGCTGTACGGAGATGGCCTGACGGCGAGTTTACACGGTGAGGAAGAACAAGAATCGCCAGACCGACCACACGACAAAGGTTCATTCAGCTCCCCCCGACGGAGTTGTGACTCACAAAACACTCAGTCAAAACGCCCGTCAACCATCTCTCAAGTGGCCGAGGCAGCGAGAGGAGAGAAAAATCGATCAGCATGAGGTCGACCAACACAACATGCCACTTGACATTTCTGGTCGATTAAGTGCATTTTACGCTTTGACAATGGAGAGCCGATCATGCTCTTTGAAACGTCAGCATTTAAATAAACCTCTTCCAGAAAGCCCTTCTTCTTCTTCTTCTTCTTCCTCTTCTTCCTTTTCTTCTTCTTCTTCTTCAAATGAACATGGGTGTGCGCTTCTGACGTCTAATGGGCGGAGACTCCTTGTCACGTCAGCCAATCTGTGCGCCCAATTTCGGCAACGGTCGGTTGGACTCGGACAGACTATTGGTGTATGGCAGAAAGGAATGGAGAGAGGGAGAGCGCGAGTGAGAACAAGGCTAATCATGAAGCACTCCTCCTCAGTGGACCCAGTGGATTCCTCGCTATCGAAAATCCCAGGCGCTTTTACTGTCGCTACACAATAGGAGCAGATGCTTAACAGACTGGCTCTTGTCAATATGACTCTATTCACTTTGGGAACGAGAGTCACGCTGCAGTGGCTTTATAGAGTAGACAATGAGGTACTTTGGCAAGTAAAAATGACCGATAGCCGATCCCGAGCTAGAAGGATGAGTCGCCGTATGCCAGACTCAAATGGTGCACCAGTAGGTCCTTGCAATCCCCTGTCTCCACTATGGTGAGAAGGCAGGAGGCGAGACTGTTTTCGCTGTTGACTAACTGCACGTGCTTTTCGCATAACCGTAACGGAATATGTTGTTAAGGTTAGCCAGTATCGACCTAAACAGTGGTAAGAACAAAGTTGTAAAGTGCATAACCAGGAGAATGTGAAAGATATGTACTAGTTGGGGACGTACTATATTAGTCGCCATAATATCGCTCATTTCTGCGAGATACGATTTCGTAGTAAACATGTGTTGGGCGAGGACGTCGCGTCATTTTAGTCGTTGCATCTGGCCTTACTCCCAATCAGCCTGCTATGGAGAGGCCGCTGATGACTGAGATGTGGAAGAGAGAGCGAAGGCGATACTGAAGAAAAATTTATCCTCATGACGAATCGACGCACACACAATCATGTAAATCAGAAGAACAAAAATTATTGACCACGAAGACTGAGGGCTTTTGGAGAAAGTGAGTCCTGAGCAGGACGGAGGAAAATGTTTTAATGTCACCCTCTTAATGGGCCTCTCGCGTGAGATCCAAAACCGTCTTGCCGAAGACTGTTGTGCGTGCTAGTAGGAATCAGGTAGCACCAGACACGAGAGTATGAGATGTTTTTAGTCTTGCCAGCCACCGTAACCACGCCCATCCATAGTCGTTTTGGCAGCGTATTGGTGCCGGAACTCGTGGTTTGCGGACACACACAGAGGGAGAGGAAGGGGAATAAGACAGGCGTCGTGCAAGTCTGCTCATTAGAAACAAATTCCCGTACGAGTTACAGGCGCGCCCACCACATAGATTAGTGGAGGTTTTTGAGCTGAAGGTGGTCAAATGGCCGATTTTCAGTACAGCACATTGTACACTGCGATCAAATGCACTCTTCAGCACTGGCGCAATTGTACCAAAAGTGTCCAGCTTGTTCGTATTAGTTTTTCGCATTAAGGTGGGTCACAACTTAAGGTTCTCATGGCACAGTGGCTCCAACATCCTCAAAGACTAATATTCATACATAGAAAATGGCAGCGAATATTCAGCGGGCCGTTCAGCACGATATAGTACGCAAGGTCGAATTCGGGTATCAAGGTGGCTGTTAATCGAGCTATTGATGGATGGGCCATCATCATCTTTGCTGGATGGGCCTTCTGTTTATGAATCCGTAACCGCCCAGATTTTCGTATACTGTACATACAATTGGATTTGATTTACGGTCAAATGTTGTCATTCTATTAATAGGGTTTCGCAAGTATCATTCATAGGCTGACTACATTCAT
>CACRXP010001612.1:35191-46028 GCA_902702965.1 Spirometra erinaceieuropaei | reverse complement strand
TACACGGTAGAAACAGAAGATTAAGGGCAGACAAGTTAGTAGGTAGGAAGAGTGGAAGGTTAACAGCGGTGCGACAGGAGTGCTGTTATTTAGACTGCAGAAAAGAGTTGTGGATCTGACAACGTGAAACTCACATTGATGAACCGATACAATGTGCATGAATAAATACCAACAAGCATGGAGCAGTCAGAAATTGCGAAACGCAAATGATATGGGGTGGTCTATGAATGAACTTGAAACTTAATTCCCTACGATTGATGGGAGTTCGCGTCTATCATTCACCATTACTATTTTTGTGTTCTCAAAATAATGCACGGGTTTGAATCCTCGCTGAATTTTGACTGCTTTGAAAGGGTTCACAGCGGGAGCGGTGACGTGTTAGTCCATTCGGTTTGGCACATGAAAGGAAGGAAGGATGGAAAACAAAATGGGCTTTACAGAAATTACTTGACCCTATTCCCTTACCGCCACCGAACATTTATTGGTTTGTAATTTGCTGGCGGTGTTGGCCTCTTAACAACAAGCTACGATTTTTAATCATTGGCCCCGCGCAGCAACTCGACAAAACTGCATTGACGGATAGATGTTTGGCGCGACGAATTGTGGTGTCTCGAAATAACGCGACTGGTTGACATATGAGACGCTGGAAATTCCGGTCATTTTTTCCGCTGTGTTTGTGAGCGCTAGTTTTAGTATGTTGTACTACTCGAAAAACGGTATCCATTTTGGTCTCCGTGGGTCAGTGCGACGATGGCTGTGAAAAGGTCATTAATGCCCTAAGCAACTACTGGTCACTGAAATTCCTTTTGGAGCCTACTGGTATAAAAGGCCATTGCATATAAAGATAGATAGATAATTTTTATTAAAGACCCGTCGGGGTCCCATCAAAGCAAGTTAAAATAAATTTGCATACGAGTTTAAGACGAGGTAGGCCGAATCTTTACAAAATGCAATTCCTAGTTTCTAAAGTAGAAGTCCATTGAGAAACATGATGATTGAGGGGTGAAAAAAAACTCCTTAGAAAAAGTTAGAAATGGTTGGATTAATTTCACAGGAGAAAAAAACCCCTCTTTAAATAATAACAGAAAAAAGCGAACAGGACTGGCCTGTAGGTGGCGGTATATAACGGAATGTTGTCGGTCATCGTCAGGGTATCAATAAATGTCCGCCTTGATGGGTACGAATGTGGGTCAGACAGGACTGGCTTGCAAATGGCATTGTATACGGGATTCACAATTGAGATCGTCTGGGCCTGATTGGTACGACGCGTCAAAGAGGCCAGACGAGAGGAACCGAGATGCGATCGGCCACAGCACGCTTCGAGCTCAGCCGAGCAGTGAGGAAGGGAGGTACGACCGAACTACTAGTAAACAGTGAAGACTGAGGGTTCCGCCGTGAGTGTCGACAGACCGCATGAGGTCGGAATGCGGGAGATGACATCAAAAACCGCGAAAATTGTCGCTATGGAGGGGGGAGTGATAGCAGTGGATTTAGAAACCAATTCAAAACAGGGGTTTCTAATGATATAATTAAGAGTTACCACTAGATCTACCACTAAATCCCAGGAGGACCCTTCTCGAAGTCAAGAATCTGAGTGTTCGGGAATGAGACCGTTAACAGTGCCTTTATGCTTCCCGGTGTAAGATGATTGCGTAATTTGGACTTGAATATCAGTAACCTAGGCGATAATCTAATTTCAGGCGGAAGATTATTCCAAAGGAAGGCATATTTGGAAGCAAAGAAGAAGAAGGAGCGCTTAGATGTAGTACAAAGAGGCGGCGGAATCACCATGCAGGAGTTGCGCGTGGCATAAGACCGATCTCTCGGAGTGAGAGTGTCAATGTGCGGAAGACTGGAGCTAGAGTTGATGCGAAAAAGGAAGCAAAGGCCAGCTTCGAGTCTTCTAACCCACAAAAACTTCATGTTCGCCAGCTGACATCTCTGAGTATAAGAAATACTGGACGAAGCTTGAGAGAACAGTTTCCGGGTGAAAACCCTCTGAACATTTTCGATTTTATTACGGTCGCAGGCGTTCATTAAACCGAAGAAAGGACAGCAGTCTTCGAGGACTGGAAGAACAAACATTTGATAAAGTTTTAGCTTCATTTCCGGAAGGAAAAAATTATGCGATATGAATCCACATATCTGCGCGGCTTTGGCAGAGATTCTATCTGCATGAGGTAATAAAGCAAGTTTGTTTGTATAACTTAGACCTAGGTCCTTTATGGTGAGGCATTCTGAGAGTGGGTTATTCTGAAAAATTATGGGACCAGGAAGTTTGGCAGGACCAAAAGACATGAAACTACACTTGGATGATGAAAACTCCATCTGCCATGTCGAACCCCATCTGCTTAAGCGTAGTAACTCGGCATTAATTTTTTCAACACAAACATTTGCGGTGTCCTTAGAGTATGAGTAAACACACTTGAGGTCATCGGCATAAGTAAAAGTTTGCGCATTTCCGAGTTCAGTCGAAATATCATTGATGTACAGAAGGAAGAGTAGCGGACCCAAGACCGTGCCTTGAAGTACGCCACTCCTGATCGAGTGGGGTGTCGAGTAGCTATTACCGACCATGACTTTCTGATATCGGTTGGACAGATAGGACCTAATGAAGTCGAGTAGAGGCGGCCGGATGCCGAGAGCTTCCAATTTACTAAAAGACGTCTCTGGGGCACCTTGTCATGGGCTTTGCTAAGATCAAAGTAAATAACAACCACTGACTGCCGCTCATTACGAAGAGAAGTGATTAGATTAAGAAAAGCCAAGTGGCATGTTTCGCAGGATCGTTCAGGTAAAAACCCATGCTGACTAGAGCTCAGAAGACGATTAGCTAGACAGAAGTCAAGAATGTCATTGAAAATAATCCTTTCAAGAAATTTTGCTAGAGACGGCGTTTAGTGCACGCCCCGATAGTTATTAACATCGGACCGAGATCCTGACTTGAAAACGGGAATGATAATTGACGTTTTCCATGTTTCAGGAAAGAGTCCTTTTGAAATATAAACCGAGAATAAATGACTGAGCAATATGGGAAGGTCGGAAGCTTGTCTAATAATCGAATTCGGAATCCCGTCCGTTCCTGAGCAGTGTGAGTATTTCAAACGGCTTATGTTTTTCTTAATGAGATCTGAGAAGACATCAATTGTACTAAGTGTCCTATCTGAAAGTGATCGAAAGAAAGGGACCGGATCGGACTCGGTAGCAAGGTGCTTTGCAAAGAAATCACTAAACAACTCCGCCTTGTCAGTGCCATCGATGAGGAAGACTTTGTTATCATTTAGCATGGGTGGAAGTTCATGACCACGCTTAGAGGAGGACCGATGACGGAAGATGTTAGCGACGGATTTGCCAGGGTTCGAACCACTGAGAGCAATTGATTCTCTTTGCCTGTCGCGCGCTTGGCGCATCCTTGAGGCCATCTCAAAAATCTCTGTGATTCTAAGATGAACTGATAAGGAACTAGTGGATGGGTCACGCAGCTGTCGTCTCAACTTTTTAGTCTGTTCTGAAGAAAATGAGGAACAAGGGAATCTGAGGAATTATGCTTGAGATATCTACGCGGCACAAACTCTAGAATGTCCTTGGAAACATTGGACATGACATCACGAAGAATGGTTACATCGCTACAAGTGAGGAAGCCACACCAATCCAAAGATCTAATATAGTTATTTATTAAGTCGTTATCTACGCAGTCGTAGTTCATGTAAGTCCGAACGGTGTTGGTCTTTTTTGAAAAGGCAAGCGGTAAGCAACAATGGATTAATACGTGGTCACTGTCAAAGAGGTTCTTTTTTAAAGCAACAGAAAGAGGAGCAATGTCATTGGTAAAGATTAGATCTAAAATGTGATTATCTCTTGTTGGAGAGCGCATCAGTTGGGACCAATTAGAAAAATTGACAATATCTTGAAAGGGCTGGAATCTGGGTGGGCAGCTATTGGAAACCCAGTCAATTTCAGGAAGGTTAAAATCCCCAGTGATTATTTTGACATCGAAAGCAGCTTCCGAAATTAATTTAAAGATTTCACAGAGTTGTGAATCATCACTGGCTAAAGAATTTGGGGGATTGTAGATACAGCCAATGATTGCCTTTCTTTGCGGCGAGAGAATAACAGATGCAAAGCAGAAGTTTCCGTGAATGAGGAAACATCCAGGTAATAGGGAGAGTGCTTTAGGTAGGATTTAAGATAAAGAAGACAACCACCCCCACGCCTAGTCCTGCGGTCTTGGCGGTAAAAATCGAAGTCATCTATGAGAAGGGCAGAGTCAGGAACTAGAGAATGGGTCCAAGATTCTGTAACACATATAATATCAGGCGTCATTTCGAGAGCAATGGCTCTGATTTGGGCCATCTTGTTTATAACTGACCTGGCATTCAAGGAAAGTAGGGACTAACGGGTGAGTGTAGGCCACTAAAAGAATGAAATAGTGGGAAACCAGGTCTAGGTTGGAAGTCAAAGGCGACAGGTTGACGTACCTGAGAGCAATTGGCCTTAAGTGGTGGGAAGCCTGAACTAGGTTGGGGCATAAATGATTTAGGGCAATTCATGTATGAATTATTTGCTGGATATATAGTAGGGCTTTGATAAGTAACCGGTACGCAGGACAGAGAATTATTCGGGGATATAATTGGCGCTGGGGGGGTTTGTAGACGTGCTGGGCTGAAGAGGCATGTTAGATGTAAGAGAAGGCGTCGTACCCCGAAACGGAACTCTACTACCTATCTTTTGGGTCGGAGTCTGATTTAATTTTCGAGTCTCACCGTTCTGACGCCAAGCCACGGGTCACTTAGCTGTAGACCTTACAGCACCCAGTTGGACAATAGAAGTTATCGGTCTAGCTGATGTAGACGGATTTTCATGTGTCTCAGTGGGACTATCCGGAGGATACGAAACGACAAATGGGGCTGCTGCTGCTGCTGCAAGTTTAGGGGCAGGCAAATGCGTCATGTGGCTTGAGTGAGCTGGAGATGTAGGAGAAAGATGAAGGAGGGAGTCAGATGTCGCAGGAGTAGGAGAAGCTGAATCCTTACGGCCACTTGCATTATGACCGAGTTGGGGAGCATTAGACTGAGAAGCAGTAGGTTTACGTGGGAATAGAGACCCGATTCTACGCTCCATAGGAGAAAGATCATGACAAAGGAAAAATTTTGCCTTCTCTAGGTACGCAGTGACACGCTCTCGATGGGTAAAGATTGTGTCAACCTCGATTGATGAAAACAATTTGACTAAGATGGGTGGATTTGTACTACGGGAGGACAAGCGTTTCGCATCAGCTATTTTATAGTTGAAACCACATGAATACAGAAAACTGGTCGCAACATCAATTGGCCGAGCAGATCGAGGAACATTTTTTAGCAGGAAGTTGTAAGAACGCTTCTGTCTATCACTAGATTCACTGGCGATCAGGTGAACAAGTGAGTCGAGACGCCTACATTCTTCAGAGGGAATATCGGAGATGTTCCCGTCGAATAACTGTCCAAGAATTGTCAGCAAAGAGCCAAACTTTAGCATAAATTCATTGCAGTGGTCAAGTGCAGACAGATTAAGCTGCCGACCAATTACAACGGGTGACGACTGACTAGTAATATCATCTGACTTAGATTTAGGTAAAGCTTCTGACTTACGTTTAGTTAGGCCATGTTTACTTACAAGAGTCGAGAGCTTACGTCGACCAGTGACTTTTGGTCTCATCTTGTCACGAGGCAATTTGTGATTAAGAAAACTTCTGGCAGACAAGTTGACTGAATTTCAGCTAGGGGCTAACGATGTAAAAATAAATTACAACAGTAAGAGAGAAATCGGATGCACAAACTGAGAATTGCAAAGTGCGATTAGTGAACAACGGGCATAGACTAGCAAAACTCGAAAGGAGATGGCAGCGGGCAGTTCTTAGAGAAAAGGCCTGTATTTAAGGAAATTCAAACAAAAAACAGGTACTAAAATCGTTAGATGTCACAGAAAAACCACTAAAAATAATATCCTCCACTTATCTTCAAATTTAAAACCAGCGGCTTGACCTTGACCATATGTTAGCAGGATTTACGCAATTTTGTTCTTCCTCGTTTGCATAAACATCACATGAGAAAGTTATCATCGAGCTACAAAATTAGCAAAAACTCAGAAACACCGGTCTTACTCGGAAGGACTTCAGCGTTTTAATGCTACCCGCTGACCTATAGATAATGGTCGGATGTTCTTTTGTTACTTTTCGAAGACAATAACTTTGTCCAACAATGAATGCTTTATGGGGACCTGCTTTCCTTGACATTTATTGCCTCGCTTTCATGGACACACAAGGAAGCTCGACAGGAACATGTTCAGACTGAATCTTCAGCCTGAATTCTTCACGTACGGGGGTTAAAATAGCGGAATGACCTCCTAGAATCAGTGGTGGTGGTTACATCGATGTGGCTTTCCAGGGGATATTTGAACGATTACTTATGCCCCTTGTTTTCCTTTGACATACTTAACGTGAACTAGTGATCATATCAGGTCCGCGTAAAAATTCTTTAAGACGATACTATTTAAGTTGCATGAACTCTATTTTTTAGTGAATATTTGTTCAGAATTTCTGTAGATGATATGTGAAAATTGGGTTTCCAGGGTTTTACCAATTGTCCTCGAAGACAGACGGAATACTTCGAGCATGTAAATATTAAAGTATTTCTCAGCTGCACAAGGGCTGCACTGTATACAGACGCCCTTTGCCCTAGTTCTTTACGGCCTCAGACGTTTTACGGCGTTTTGTCTAAATGAAAGTTGTCGGAGGAAACCTGACAGTCAGGACGTGGGCCTAACTAAAGCGTTTGTTCTTAATCCACCAGAAGCGAACATACGATAATAAGAGCTGAAATCTAAACTAGCTGAGAAAAAAAGCGAGATATACGAAGACAGGCCTCCATTCGGATGAGTGAATCTTCTTTCCAACGTCGTAAGACCCGGAGAAACCTGTCTGAATTCAAGGTTGCTCGCGCAGCAGCACATTTTGGTTTTGAAAAGTGAGCAGCTGCCGCCAGTGAAAGCCGCCTGATTCATTTAAGAATATTTTGGCGTTTTTATTCACTCTTTGAATAAGGCACGTAGCGGTTTAATAGGGGCTTTCTGAGATTGTATACTTTTTTTACACACACACATACGAAAGTTCGACCGTCGATTTCGACGATGTCCACCGTGTGTCCCACAGACTGCATTGTGGGATCAGAGACGGTGACTTACGCAGGGTTAATAGTGCCCGCAGACTTGCATAGCATCTACCTACACTCTCTCCTCCTCCCCCGCCTGAGCCCGGTACCAAGACAGAGTCAAGAATAAATAAATAAATAAATTTTAATTTAATGCCAGTTTACAGGCATTGTCAAGTGAAGTGATTAAACACAAATCCGACCAGCAGTGAAAAAAACTCCTGAGCTTAAGGCATAAAAATATAGTTGATGGTGGTTTTTGTGGTTTGGAGGAATCAGGAGAAAAAAACTGTCGGCGTTGGTAGAATATCGACCGTCAAGAAGGGGGGAGGTTGCACGGTATCGGAGATTATCGGACGTCAAATTCCTTTCATGAAGTTGGGGATAGTCAAAGTAGAGGCGTTGAGGAACAGCTGGTGAGACCGGCCATAGTGTTCAGAGACCACAAACGCCATCGCTACGGTACAGTCGATCAGAATTTTCAGCACCCAAAATTTGTGGGAGCTTTTCTGAATGCAAAAATCGAGTAATAGTTCTCTTAAATAAAGAAAAATTTTGCAGAGTTTTCACACTCATGGGTAGTTTATTCCAAATCGCAATTGCATTTACAGGAAAAAACCGACGATATTTAACAGTACGTGCCAGAGGCAGAAGTAAAAATACCTCACGGTGACTGTTACGTCGTGGATGGATATGATGTCTTAAAGAGGTGAGTGGGTTAAATGTGTGATTATATAAGAGTTTAAATAGCAAAAATAGTCCCTTTTGTAATCTACGGAACCATAAATGATCGAGGCCTGTAAGCCGGCAACGTTCTTGGTAAGACAAATGTCGGTGTTCCGGGGTTAAAATTCTCTTGGTAAAAAAGTGTTGAACGGATACTATTTTCTTCCGCTCAGTAGCACGCATGAGGCTAAATGAAAACGAACAGTATTCCAGACCAGGTCTAACGTACATGTTGAAAAGGCGCATTCTAATGTCCCTAGTTTTAAAATTTCGGAGGATAAACCCGGTCATTCTACGTGCTTCGGAGACTATCAAGGCACAGTGCTCCGAGAGATTGAGACTCTTGGAGTATGATACGCCCAAATCCTTTATAACCCCTGGCACATTTATTGCGTGACCTTCAATACTTAGTTGAGGTTGGCGGTCGTCGCCAACCACCATGACTGAGCACTTATGTCAAGAAAGAGAAAGGCGCCATGTGCGGCACCACTGGGCGAAAGCCTGTAGATCGCTCTTTAGGAGCTCAAGCACGATGTCATGATCTGCCGACTTATATCGATATGCAACTTTAAGATCATCGGCATACATGAAAGGCTTACCATTCTGAAATAAATTGGGTACATCATTAACGAAAAGGCAAAATAAAAGCGGGCCGAGTACACTACCCTGAATGACTCCACTCCTCACACGTGTGGGGTTGGAGATGGAATTGGAAATTTTAACTCGTTTTGTGCGAGTGCCCAAATAAGAGGATATAAAAGTCAAAAGTTTGCCACAAATTCCGAAGGAGGACAGTTTCAAGAGAAGAAGAGAATGGTCAACACGGTCAAAAGCCTTGGTGAAATCGAAATATACTGTGTAAAGAGCAAAACCATGGTCCCTAGATTGGAGAACATAGTCAAAGAAAGAGAGTTGACAGGTGTCACAAGATCGAGCTTTGAGGAATCCATGCGGAGCAACACTAAGTAAATTGTTCGCTGTTAAGTGACACATCATCTTATCCTTGATCAATGTCTCTACGATCTTCGAAACTGCAGGGAGGGTGTTTATTGGCCGAAAGTCATCAAATGATGTAGATTTGCCGTGCTTAGGAATGGGCAAAATGTGTGGTTCCTTCCACAAGGTAGGATAAGTTTCACTTTCAAGAGCAAGATTAAATATCTTGCATAAGAGGGATGGGAAGATCGTGTTTGCATCGGCTTTTAAAATGCTTACAGGGACACCATCAGGGCCTGGACTATAAGATTGACGAAAACGCCGAATCGCAACAGTCACATCCCACAGAGTGAAAGTTATAGTTTCTAGAACTGCCCCGGTCAATGACTGGATGGTCGGAAGCGGAGTGGTCGAGTCTTCAATAAACGTTTTGGAGAGGAAATCATTGAAGCTATCCGCGGTTAACTGGGCATCAACTATGGGATTTCCGAGATCGTCTCGAAGGATGCGATACTGCGTCTTTCTCTGAGTTCGTATTTTTCTAGAGAAAAGTTTCGAGACACTTAACGAATGGTTTTCAGTAAAGTGGACCTCTTCGGCTAGCTGTTTTTCATCAGACAATCTCTTAGTCGATCAAAAATATCACAAATCAAGGGCAGAACAGAAATATCGTTCTGCAGATGGAAACGACGATAAAGCCTGAGCAATCTGCGACGAAAGTGTAAAGGTAGGAAAATCTCATCCCCAACATTAATAATTTTCTTACGGGGGACAAAACGAGAAATAAGCGGACCCAAAATTTCGTACAGTTTTGCAGTGCAAACATTTACATCCGGACTAAGGAAGAACTCAGTCCAGTCGTAGGAATTAAGGTGTGTTAATAATTCGGTTGAGCGAGTTGATCGGAAATCGCGGAAAAAGTTATACTTTTGGGACGACATTTCGTCAGCCTCGAATTCCAACGTTGAAAGAACTATGTCATGGTCTGAGCCCCCGAGTGGGCCTAGGGATGACACCGACGATGGCAAGCAGCCTCTACAGAAAATTAGGTCAAGTATACTTGAGCCTCGGGTGGGAAAATCAACAACCTGAGTCCACATCCCGACATCCACAGCCTCAAGAAAGTCATCGAACCTTCTGGGGCCTGAAGGCGGAGACCAGCGGACTTCAGGGAGATTAAAGTCACCCGCAACCAGTTGATACTTAAAGCTTAAGTCGGCCGCAGCATGAAATGCCTGTGAGAGTAAGCGATCAAAATTGTCATTGGCGTTGGGAGGGCGATAGATACAGCCAACGAGAAAGGAGAACTTATTTTTTAGTGCAACCTGGAGCCAGCAGCTGCCTTCTACTGCTGAAAAGTGCGGGAGGTTCAACGGCAAACATGTAAGTGTTTGCTTAACGTAGACGCAGCTGCCCCCACCACGGCTATCTTGGCGATCATTTCGAATGCAATTGTAGCCTAGAAGAGAGAGTTCGGAGTCAGCTACTGAGGCTGATGCCCACGTCTCAGTTACTAAAGCAATATCAGGACAATGGACGAAAACCTGAGTCTGAAACAAAGTCATCTTATTAAGCAAGCATCTGGCATTTAAAACAAAAAGTTTGAAGGGAAAGGCTGTTAGTTTTTGAGGGAGGTGGGCTACATCGTCCAGTTCTGGGTCGCCCACGGAGCAAACGGTCCGGATGCAACCATCCGGTTCTGCAAAATATTTTGTGGCATTAAAAAATTCTGACGTGGATAAAAAAGGGGAGGACTTGGGGAGGGAATAACGGGCAGGTAAACTGGTAACTATTGTTAGCTAACTTATTTTCAGCTGGAAATCCGCGGGGCAGATACTGCAACGTATTTCCGCCGGGACGAAACTGAGGATCGGATGAATTAACTGATTCAGTATGGACATTATCATGAGGAATAAATTGGTAAAACGGCCGTGGAGGAAACAAGTTAGGGGGTGGGGGACGCATTGTTTCCATTGGAACAAGAGGTCTAT
>CACRXP010001612.1:12147-27641 GCA_902702965.1 Spirometra erinaceieuropaei | reverse complement strand
CAGGGGCAACCAAATGATGGTCAGGAAGCATTCCGCCCGAATTCGATGGAAAGGCAGCTCAACCGACGCTACCTAGCTAAGCGACGATCGTTCCACCCGGATGAGGTCTTGGCAAGGAGTACGGACACAATCAGGAGAATGGAGCGCTTGTACGTGTTCACCAAAAATGCGTTGACGTCATATACGCGATTCTGGTGAGATCGGACATTTTGTTGCGCTACGTAAATCAGTTAAGGCCCGCAGACTGCGCTGATGTGTGTAATCCTTGTCCGTATGTATCACTGGAATTATTCTGGGCACATTTGATATGCCAAAACAAAGTCCTGAAACCACAATTCCGACGCCACGATCATCTGTTCAGCCGCATAGACTATCGGGTCGAAAAAGAAAGCAAACGGTAACATTATAAGTGGAACCGCGGCCCAAGTCTTACCTTCCAACTTAACGGGGGAACTGTTAGGAGCCGTCCTAACCAACTCGTACGCATGCTACCCTAACGACGCGCTCACATGTTGTCTTACTGATCCGAGCACACGGCGTGTGCACGTTGATATTGCGCCAGCCAGGGGCAAGGTTGGTGAAGTGCTCAATATCTCATTTAAGTCAGAATTCCAGTCGACATGCTACCAGCTCAGGGTCATGATTTAATTGGCTCAATTCCAGGCCGGTCTTGAAAATTTTTTATTCCTTGTCGCCAGATTTTCGCTATCAAGTCTCAGTGATCAACTTCCTGTTCTTCCCCTCCCCCCCTTGCTGTTGAGTTCTCAGCTGGGATTTCGTTCGCGGAGAGCTGTATAACGGGCTATCAGCTACGCGCTCCGACAAGAAGATAAGAAAAACAACGTCAGTTGCAGTCTAATCTCGTTAAGGCAGATGCGGTAGTGCAGTTTGTTAGTCGATGGATGTGTGCATGTGGATGACTCAGGGTAGACAGGCCGTCAATAACACTGAAGGCACATGCACTTGACAGTTTCCCCAGACTACTGGCATCTTTACTAAACAGTTACCTCTCCAATCAAATGGGTCCGACATATGGGAACACCAAATAGTACAGTAAGAACTTTATAGCTTTAACAGACCATTCGAAGCCAGGAAAATTGTTTACGCAGTCTGCCAACGTTCAGAGATCCGTCGTTATGTGTTGCGAATGGGGAGCTTTTCGCCGAAACAGATTTAGCACTTCTGACCTTGCAGTACGTGTATGCGACCCTCCACTATTAGAGCGTTCTCATGTGAGCCCCACGCAATAAAGGCACCGCTGCGCGGCTGCTAGTTGCGATCGAGAGGGAGCCCCAAGGCACAACGGGGCGAGTGTGTTCCGTAACACGGTAAGTGAGCAACGCTGCGCAAAAGGAATCTTTGAGTCATTGTCTTGACAGTTACAGCCTATCGGGTCAGGTAGGTCCCGATTGTCATTGTTCACAAGTCGATGTCTTGATATGAAAGCTAAGGACACACTGCTGCCTACCAAGCCCTTGACTAATGTCTACAAAATGTGTAGGTGTTGCAGACCGTACTATACTGGAAAAGTCGGACGAAAAATGCCGACTTGCATATATAGACACAAACTAACGACATGGAGGTTAATTCCGAAATCTATGCCCGTTGTACACACTGGAGAAAATGGTCATACCTTTGACGTTCAAGCCACGATCATTCTAGACCGAGCTAGTTCAAAGTTAGGATGCCACGCGCTAATGACGTGCTTTTCGACAGTTGATCCTTATATGACTTACAATGTTCCAAAACGTTACTTACATAAACGCCAGGGTAAGGTGGTATGTGCGACTTTCAAACACATCTTTCCGGAGGAACAGCACACCAAAACGCCTAAAATGCAGGAAAATTAAGCGGGGCATCAGAACAAGCTGCTCTACAAGGCTTGCCACGCATCTATAACAAAGCCGAGACAGAACAATGGGAAAAATCGTCCTGGCTAAAGCCGACTGTCTCGGCTGTCAGTGCAAATTTCCGCTTGATTTTGTATGCTAAACGCTCTGATAATGAAGACTCGACTAAGTTCACCGAAACCTCATCAGAACAGTTAATACGTTTCCGTGAAGCATCCGTCCTTCTCTAATAACTAACTGGGTGCCCATGTAACAGAATGAGTCTGGTCAACCGGCCTATTGTGTTTCGACAAGAAAAACGACTGAAGTGTTGATCTAATTATCGGGCTCTTCGAAACCGTAGAGGTGAAAAATAAGGATGCTAGGCGTAATTGTGGTCCAATCCAAGACATACAATTTGTACACATTTTACTTATTTCAAATCTGGCATTCACATAGGCCGGAGAACAACTTGTCATGGACGATGGCTTTTAGCAGTTAAATAGACGCAAAATTCGTCAAGTGGAGCTGCCACAAAAGCAGACCTAAGGGAGCCTAAGGAATTAGGCACGGTTAGTCGTTTGCGGTTCAGCAACACAGTAAACAACAGGAAACAAATACACTCATTTTAGTAACCACCTTTGAAGAGGAGCAACCCTCCCCAGAAGAGGTTGCAGGCAGTCTGACGCAGTCCCCATTAAAAAAGAATTGGCTAAGTGCACTGTGCTATCACTCATCCATGCGTCCCTTGCCCGGTCCTGGGCATTATTCGAATGAACTGTCCACCAGGCGCCGACATCAATAAACCGATAATCGAATCCAACAAGTCCACGTGTACCGCTAACTTAAGAATTTCTGTAGTCCGCGAAACGAATTTAGAAGATTGAAGCGTTGTCATTTTCATGAGGGTCCACACGTAGCGGGTGCCAGGAAAACCTAGGAAACAGCAAATACATTCAAATTTAGTTCAGCGTTAAGTCCACTATCAGTAATGACCGTCAAGGTGATCTTTGTAGGGGAAAGGGGTGAGGACGGAAGATTATTCCCCATGTTAGCTAACACCTAAACGTTATCTCATTCAATTTTTCGGAAAATTTGCGCAGTCATCGCCCGGTACTCATTGTAGTTGACTATGGCAGCCCACGCACGCAAGCTGTGCAAAGCACACATTTCCTCGAGACACAAAGGATGTGCAGTCAGAAGGTCAAAATTGTTAGTGTTATGACCCGTCCTGGTATTCAGAAATCACACGAGGCGTATGCGCACCCAACCGTTGTCCCCAATACCAACACGGCAGAGGAGAACATGATCGGTCACGGAAAAATGTATTATAAATTTGCAAGTCATTCTAACTGGAAAAATAACGCGTATTTGTAACATCGTATTGGGGTTCGTCTGCATTCGGTCCAATGCACTTCGAGTGGAGAATTCTAGATGAGCTGATCGATTTCTCGCGCGCACGGACAATCAGGTTCGGGGGGAGGGGCCAACGGCGAGGCGCCACCATCATGCTGACGGCGTGTTAGAGAAGGTGCACGTGGCCCCCAGTGATTGTCTGGCCCTTATTTTGGGCGTGTAGGCACTCCTAACAGTTAGAAACTAAAATCCCTCGTCAAGTTGCCGGGAGAATTTCATCATTGAGCGGTTGCAAAAACAATTGACGCCAAATTGTTTATGATATTCTGTGAAGACTACTTGAACTAGACAGTATGTAGGTGTTCCCATGCCCTGCCGTGCATATCACTCTAAACTCTTCCTTACTTTCACGTTTATGGCAATTAACAAGGAGGTGACCACTACTACCGTAGATCCTCCTTTAGACAAAAGAGACTATGTTGCCATGAATCTCATTATCGGGGTCAGATCCAACAGGCATGTCTGGCATTACAGGCATATAAATTTGAACTGGTTGTGGAAACCTCCTGGTAGATATGGATTCCCGATTACGTTGACGAGCCTCAAACTGAAAAGGTATTTCAGGTAGGCGAGCGCCATGAAATCTCACCCAAGGGAGCATAGCCATCGAGACCTTCTACACATATGTTGAAAGAGCGTTCACCGATCGGGTTACGGGACCTGCTCGTCCTGTTGAGCCTTGAGTCTGGATCTGGGCCACGTAGGCAATTGCACGTCGACTAGTGACATATGCAAAACGAGATTATCGACAAAGACGGGGGAGACTGGGATGGTACTCTCCGGTCTATTAGCCATTACCAGCAACAAAAATACCAGGTGCTCCGAATATGACTAATCGACAGAGAACGGGAAGGTCATGGTTCGTGTCTCGAGCACGGATATAATACAAGGCAGGCATCAAGGCTGACGCAAGCAAGGCCAGCAGGAACAGCCAACAACATACTCTGATGATAAAAACGAGAGCGTCTCCAAAACGTCAGTTCAAATACTATTTGGTCCATGAATTCGCCGTCTCTTCTTCGGGGGATGATGAAAGCGATTTGTAGAGGGAGACTGGGATGGTCATTTCTGGCTTCGTCAGGCAGCCTTACCCAACTCCGGTTTGGGGTATCTGAGGTCCGAACCCGCATTGTTTTGGTTATTAAGCATAAGTAAATCTAACTCAATTAAAACTGAGCCAGGGATTCATTGTCCTGCCAGCCAATATTCCCCATCGTAACCACCATATGTATGTACGTGTATGGGATAGTTCGATTGGCAGGCATAATTCGGAACAGTTAGTCCATGCTGTTGACCAACTGGTTTGACTCCATCCGTCGACAAGGTACCTACTCGTTTATGTGTATCGGTTAGGTGCCCAGTAGCTGGGATAATGCTCCCTTTTATCACGTTTGAAACATCACCTACGCAGTCCTTTCAATTTAAGGGATAAACGAAACGTATCAGTCAGTCCATGAAGTTCGTTACATACTGCACGTTGGTTACATCAAATGAGGCTTGCTTACACGAAGGAAAACGAACGACACTCCAAATTTTGACTAGAGCCCGAATAGGCAAGTAGATATGAAACCGGTTTCAAAAGTGTCTACGAAGCCCCAACGCTTAGCCATCCTCCCCCAGCAGAATATACTTACGGTGGAATCACAGGGCAAGCGTATGACGATCAGGTGAGGTGAAAGCTGGCCCGGTCTTACCACCGCCACTACCGGTGACCCAGGTTTGCAAAATTAATGACAAACGGAAACGCACCTCGAGGTCGTCAGAGGCACACGCCACTTTTTAAAGAGCATGATCAGCTGAGTTTCACAAGGCAAAGCTAGGAAGTAGTCGATGTGAATGTGAGGATCGTTAGCTGTCATTGCGTACAAAATTAGCCGAAGGAAAGAGAGGGGGATTCGAACAGGGTGAGGGGATATTGAAGCAGTGCGTACACGATCGCGAAGACATTCAATGAGCCCCCCGATTGGGATGGATTCGCTTAGGAGGGGAGAGGAATGTGACTGGTTGAGAGGCGCCAGGTGCGAAGGGGTCATGCATCACCATGGTATCAAAGTCTGGGTGGGGGGAGGACTGCGGGTTCTCGAGGTCAACATCACCGGCGTCCTGACCAACCTCAAGACTGGGTGAGTTGCGGCTGTCCATAAGAAAGCGCGTCTCCTCGCCGGAATTCGCCGCTGAGGCGTCGAGGGGATTGTTACCACCGCAGTAACTACCGGAGAAGAGAAGGGTGGAGTCGTCAGCACTGCCAGACGGGTTCTCCGTCGGCGGTGGAATAAAGCCCAGGGTGACACGAACGTCATCCGGTAGTTGGTCGTTCACGTCCAGGAGCTGCTGGTAAAATCCTGCGGCGCGACTGAGGGTCGTTTTCACATTGATTTTCCCACTGAGACTATTTATATACTGGGAAGAACGATAAATGCGGAAAAATAGAAATACCTACAAACACAGAGCACCAACCGGTTGAGAAATGCGACTGGATAACATCATAAAAGTTATGAGTGGGTGAAGAGAGGAGGCGGCTGTGTTATTAAAAGTGACGCCTTAAACTTACGCGAGTTCCAGGAAACAAATTTGCCATATATATATGCCTTCTGTCAGTGAAAACGTTCGGGTCCCATATCTAGTAGGTTTAAGGACTGTCTCGGGAGAAATGGGGTGGACAGTTGGTACCACAGGCGTTTTCATCCCTACGAAAAGACAACAATGTCCGTCCTTTATCTTCCCTGCATAAGACTAGCTTTACTGAAATCCCGCCAGTTTTTTTTACTTCAGTCGTTATGTCTTGAACAGCCTAACGAAGTGCCATCCTCTATCCTGACAAAGGACAAATTTCTACCGAGTGACCGAGGTACGCGGCAAGCTGTCAAAGGGTTAAATCAAAAGCCTATGTAATCTCCTATTACGAAAGGTCTCATTAATTTAGTCTACTAGTCATAAAGAGCAGGCATGCTAGGAAGAACCGTCTCACGCCGTCCGCTGACTGATGAGCCGCCAACTGTCGACAGGATTGGAGGTTTACCCGACCAATTAAAGGAGTCAGAAGCCCTGCTGCAAAACAAACCATGTATGGACACTGATTGGCCAAATGTCGGGCCGACCCCGCATATTCCATATCAGTTACTATTCCCGAATGTTCAATTTGCATTCGTAGGTCCACGTATGCCGTCCCATTCTACCAATTACATAGCTGCGCAGTATACGCCAGAAAATGGCTGGTGGACCTGGCCCACCTGCTCCCCCGTCCACATGTACCGCCGCCGCCGCCATGAGCAGAGATGTCGGCCTATTAAACGCCCCTGGCCTGATGGAACACCCGAAAATTAATGGCAGCGCAACTGCGGGATCAATGTCATTAACCCAAATAAAAAGCTGCCAAATCAGCCTTACCTGCTTGTCCATTCACGCAGAACCTGGGTTTATTTGGCCATATGCGTATGCGTAACAACTATTGCTCACCACCTGTCACACCTTTAGGCACTCAGACAACTAGCTAACGTAAGTTCATTCGTCATAAACCGTGAGGACGGGACACAGCGGTGACTTGCGCACCAGCCCTGCTAGTGTGGATCAGACTGGTGTTGTGTATATCTAGCCATCTGTTCTCACAACATCCGTTTCAACAGCAAGAGAGAGAAAAAACGACTGAAGGTAGGCTACATGATATTCGACCTTATTTACGTCGAAATATTCATGTATACATATAGGTAAATATATATGCATGACGTAGTGCCGACAAAGACAAGGGAGACCGGAGTGGCCATTTCTGGCTTATTAGCCGTCATCAGCCAGTCACAGCCAACCCCAAGTGTGGATCACTTGAGATTCGAACTCGGGATCTTTGGTCATTACTTGTTAGAGAAGCAGCAGGGAAGCCAGTGCCAAAAGCATGAAATAAGGAATTGACATTACTTGGTTTTTTACGCAATGCCTTGATGCCATTTGACACTTGTCTAAAGACTGGGAAGAAAATGTCGATAGGTAAAAGACTAACCTATTGCTGCGGAGTTAAATGATTCAGGCTGATAAACGCAACCTTGTGACATCCATGTAGACCCGGTCGCGTTTGGAGAAGGGAAAAACACCAGTAGATCGTATTCTGTAACAGAAACCCAGTGGCGGTCAGAGCCTCCCTGACCTCTGAACCTGCGCACACGTCTCCCCGCTAGGGTGACGTGGGTCTAGATGTATGAGCGTCATGTGACGGTTATGGGCTTATAATTTGGCTCTGAGACTCCCACCTAGATCCCTTGCGCTGTTGGCTGCCCGTCGATATGCGACTGCTTACAAAGGCGCCAGGCCCAGAATCCCAGGGACAAAGCAAAACGCCCGTTCTTAGAATCAGCATGGAGCCGTCAGTGCGAGACTTTGGATAAGCCCGACTGTAGCCGACGAAGCGTGAGCTCTAGGCTTACCTGGCAGAGTCCTAGGCCCAACAGCCAAATGGACTCTGGATGAAGATGACTACTACCGGCAAGTAAGCCGGAAATGGTCATTGCGGTTCCGTGTGTCCTTTTTGGTAATACTCCCCGTTCACTGAAATTAGTGGTCAAACGCCACCAAAGTGGGAGACCGAACAGCTATATGAAGGACATGACCGAAGTGCGCACGAAAATGTTAGAACGGCAACGAAAAAAGACGCGACTTCTAGAACATGGCCTAAATATCAGGGGGATAACGTGTGCACATAGGGTAATTATTTCGAAATGAAAACTAATTGCAAATTTTTTTGGTGGATGCGCTGACGAGGCTGCTGGAGATGAAAGGCGGTGATATGGAAACTTCACGAAACAGTGAAGGTATTCATGCTGGGTAAGTTGGTCGTTTTGCCAAAAAATTGCCAGTACTCTGATACAAGCCGGTAACGCGGTTAGTACATATTGGGGGCTCACGAATGATGGTTGCTAATGTTCTTTCTGTTTTCAGAATTCGAATAAGTCAGACAAGTGCCTCACCGCGATAATAGAGAGGACTGCAAAATAACTACCTGCTAAATAATATCTTTCAATGTGCACTTTTATAATAGTTTGTGAATAACCAGATGTTTGTGGCCTGAGAAGACGATAGCCGAGACGAACGCATTATTAGCTCGGGAGAACTTTGGGCTGGTTATCAACACGCAGAAGACGGTGGTGATGCATCAGCCGCCTCCCAGCTCAGCCACAGCCCCCAACGCGCCGCAAATCAACGTGAATGGGCCTCAACTGCAAGTGGTAGAGAACTTCCCGTACCTGGGCAGCACGCTCTCCCGCAACACCAAGATCGACGACGAAGTCGCCAACAGGATCTCGAAAGCCAGTCAAGCCTTCGGTCGCCTCCGAAGCACAGTTTGGAATCGTCATGGTCTCCAACTGAGCACAAAGCTGAAGATGTACAAGGCCGTCATCCTGCCGACGCTACTGTACGGAGCGGAGACCTGGACGGTGTACACGAGGCAGGCACGTCGACTAAACCACTTCCACCTCAGCTGTCTCCGCCGCATCCTGAGGCTGAACTGGCAGGACCGCATCCCCGACACCGAAGTGCTGGAATTCTGAGCATCTACTCCATGTTGAGACAAATGCAGCTGCGCTGGAGCGGCCATCTGGTGCGCATGGACGACGAGCGACTACCCAAACGACTCTTCTACGGAGACGTGGCGACGGGTTCTCGTCGTCAAGGAGGCCAAATTCGCCGTTACAAAGATACTCTGAAGTCCTCCCTGAAGCGCCTGCACATCAACCCAACCAACTGGGAAGAGCTCGCCCGCGATCGTCCGACATGGAGGAGAACAGTGAAGACGGGCGCTGCTATCTACGAAGCCAACCGCATCGCCGCCGCCAAAGTGAAACGCGAAGTCCGCAAATCACAACTTCGCCCAATACGCAACGCCGCCGCACAACCTCTCCCTACGTGTCCTCGATGTCAACGGACATTTCGGGCACGAATCGGACTTGTTGGACATCTTCGAACCAACTGCACCTCTCGAACTGCTCCAGCCATCGTCCCCGCGCCCGCCTCTTCCTCGTCCTCTCTTCCGCCAACTAACTCTGACACTCCTTCTGCACCACCACTTCCATCCTCCTCCTTCTCCTCCACTGCCCCAGCGGTGGCCGTTCAGGCTGCCGTCTCACACATCGCCAACCACGACACAGCAACCGCAACCACCCCCGCCTGCCCTCACTGCGACCGCACCTTCACCTTACACAACGGCCTGGTCGGCCACTTGCGAATCCATCGCACAGAGTCTGGCGAACCAGTGCCTGGAGCACCAACCTACACTCACCGCACTCGCCTCCACTGCCCACACTGCCCTCGCACCTTCACGCATCGCATGGGTCTATTCGGCCACATGCGCATCCACGAGAGCGGCATTGATCGCAATTCCGATACAGCCACGACATCCAACACGCCCAGACCCATTCTCGCCCCACCGTCACACGCGCCGACCGCCACCACCGCCACCACCAACACCACTGCTTCCTCTACAGCTGACACCGACACCGCCGACCTCTCATGCCCACATTGTCCATGCACCTTCACCTCACGCATCGGCCTGGTCGGTCACTTGCGAATCCATCGCACAGAGACTGGCGAACCAGTGCCTGGAGCACCAACCTACACCCACCGCACTCGCCTCCACTGCCCACACTGCCCTCGCACCTTCACGCATCGCATGGGTCTATTCGGCCACATGCGCATCCACAACGACCTGCGGTAGACAACCGCCGGTCACACCACACATTCCCTCACTCCCTACCTCCTAACATCATCACCCCACTAGACGTCAACCCTCACACACCTCATGCACTCAACTGCCGCCTCCCACGCAAGTGGGAAGTGTGCATCTCAACTTGGTCCCCATGCGGCCTCGGCTGCACGAGTGACTTGAGTCCGAGACTATCCCGACACGTCAAGTGTCGTGGATAGGAAGGTTGCTGATTGACGTCCGTTCTCGGTTCACGCAGTTCGTCACGTTGTGTGTGTGTGTTGTGTAGTGGCGGACTGGTGGGCTGGGGACGGGCTGAAGCAGCACCTTCCACGGCCCTCTCACGCATGTGAGAGACACGCCGTTCAACCCCCGTTGTGTGAAGTCCTGGTGTTTGTGTGTATGGGGGGCCAGGTCGTGCTGTGGCGCGCGCAGGCATGGTCAGTCGACCATGTCAGCCACCGCGCCCATTCCCCACTCCAGTCTACCGACCGGCTCGGACAGTGGCTGGGGTGTGGGAATGGGAAGGGAGAGTGAGGTCGACGACTCAGCGCATTTTCCTCACTATAAACAATCTGACGCGCTTGAAGCTATCACGGTGCGCTAAAAGCCGTGGCTTGGAAGGTTGCCAACTGACGGGGTACCTTGGACCTCCTCCATTACTGGAGGCGGTCTGAGAGTCAGGCTGTAATGGCTCCTTTTTAATGTGGCCTTTATGGCATTCCCACCACAGTGTGGGATCCGAGCCAGGCGTTGGCGGCACGCCCAGGTGCGGCTTCGGCCGTGCCAGCCTCCAAATCTATGTTGTGTTGGTTCAAATCCTGGTTATTGTTGTGTGGACCAGGGGGTGTGGTGGAACGCCAAGGTGAGGATCCGTCCGAGCCATCCACCTGCGGCCTCCCTCGTCTCCGGTCTTCTTGACTCTGTCTTGACACCGGGCGCAGGCGGGGGAGGAGGAGAGAGTGTAGGTAGATGCTACGCAAGTCTACTGGCACTATAAACCCCTGCGTAAGTCACCGTCCCTGCTTCCACCGCAGCTGCAGCTGTGGGGCACACGGTGGACATCGTCGAAATCGACGGTCGAACTGTCATTAGCTCGGGTTAGATGCACACCCTAAGACGCAGTTACCACGCGGGGGCAAGTCCGTGCTCGAGTCATCGATGACCCCGCATTCATCATGGATGTTCGGAATCGGCGCACTGTTGGGTTGGGAGTAATGTCCACACATTCCTCCAGTGCAATCAGGTTTATGGGAGGCATCGCTTATGTTGTACAAGATGGCGGGGAATTGCAAAACAGTTCGCACCCCTAGTGGTTGTCACCTTTTAGTAAGATTTCAACTTCGTAGAACCCAAATGCATGAGCTGGTTGTGTGAAGTGAGCCGAAACCTGTAGTTTAATCAGACTTTACCCTCTTTTTTATGCGCTTCCGGTCATTTAAGCCCAGAGTAGGCTCCCCATTGACTCGAGATATTAACCGTACCCATCACTATATCCGGTCCGGTAAACAACTGCGGTTTGTCATGACCCCGAACTTTCCAGAGTTGTCTATGCAGCGTATCCTGCCTGGGCCGTCAGGACATCATGCCACAAACGCGTGACAAGCGAACGATCAAGGTCATGGCCCCCTGTTCACACCGTCTTTGTGCTGATTGGCCACCCATCAGCCTATGACAGTCCCCCTTGCCATATACCCGGCCATTTCCACAAGCCTCCTCACTTGTGCTGTCTATCGTACTCAGTACACGTCCTATTTCCAATTAGCCTTCTGTTTTGCATACATAACATTGGCGACGCAGCCTAACGAACATGTCTTCATTGCTGCCTACACCGCTACCTTTTTGGCCAAAGAACACCCCGAAGCCCTCAAATGACTCGTGGTTGCAATGGAGGAAGACATTTGAGGATTATATTGAACTACTCCCGATTTTGTCACCCACGATTGTATTAGACGTCCCATCTAAGTTGAAACTCCTCCGGACGAATCTCGGAGAGTTGGGACAACGATATTTCGATGCCCTCAATCTACAAAAGGCTACAGATCTCCAAACAGCCTTCTCAAAACTCGAGTCAGCGTGGGGAGGAAAGGACAACGTCAATAGTGGTGAAAATGCGATTCCCGGGTGGCATATCAAAAGAAGAGGAGGCGTTCACCGGGAGAGGTGTATTTGAGGTCTGACGTTTCGGGTAGTCGTTTCTTCTACCCATCTTCAGAGACTGAGCAGTCGTGCACACAGCTTTCCTTTTTATGGCGCACTTTGTTCAAAGCCTGGCCCATCAATGCCGCCTGTGTGGCTGCATCCGACCCGCGGCCGACGAAGATGGGCGGGATTCAGGTCACGGTGACATGCGGGTCGGATGCAGCCACACAGGCGGCATTGATGGGCCAGGCTTTGAACAAAGTGCGCCATAAAAAGGAAAGCTGTGTGCACGACTGCTCAGTCTCTGAAGATGGGTAGAAGAAACGACTACCCGAAACGTCAGACCTCAAATACACCTCTCCCGGTGAACGCCTCCTCTTCTTTTGAAAGGACAACGTCTTTCTCAGTCGCTATCGGTTTTGTCAAATGCGTCAAGAATCCAATCAATGTGTCAGTGATTTTATTACTAATCTGACTCTGGCCATTCAGGACTGTGGGTATAAAGAGATCAAGGCAGACAACTTCGAGCACGCAATGCTCGTTCAGCAGTTGATCGTCGGTCTACGCGATGAAAAAGCTCGGGAAAATCTCTTATCAGAGAAGAAGGATTTGTCATGGGAGAAAGCCTGTGATATTGCCAGTCATCAGGAGCGCGTGCGACAAAACCTTCAGCAGCTGAATCAGTCAAACGATGAAGTGATAGCATCCTTGGAATCAGAAATGGCTGTCTCCCTGGTCAACACTGCTGTGTCTTCACCTAGACAGCGACCCTCAGCTCCCTCAAAACAACTACCATCATGCTACCGTTGTGGCCAGCATCATATCCGGTGGTCAGACTGTAGACACCAGAAGACGGTATGCCAGTTTTGCAAGAAAGTCGGCCACATCAAACGAGTGTGTTTCTCCAAAAGACGTGCGAATAGTAACACGCATGCGACCTACCCTAGTCCAGCTGGGGATGGTGAGGCGATACTCCGAATGTTTCCGGCCAACGCTACTCTCCAATCCCCCTACACCATCACGCTTCCGGTTGATCACCATCCCGTGAAGTTTGAAATCGACACTGGCTCAGCTGTTACTCTCATCAATGAGGCCTCTCTTCAGAAAGTACCCTCCCTCCTACCGGCTAGCTCAACATTGCGTAGTCACACTGGACAGAACGTAGACTTTCGAGGGGTCTTTACAGCCGAAGCCGAACATGATGAAGAACTTCATTATTTGCCGGTTCATGTGGTGAGAGGAAGCCAGCAACCGAATCTCCTTGGACGAAATTGGATTAAATGTGTGCCTTCTGTGCTATCCTATGTACATCGGATTGGCGTAAATCCGGCTTTGGATTCAATTTTGGTAAATCATAAGGATCTATTTCGTGACGATTCAGCTACCCACTACCGCGGTCCACCTGTTAAGTTTCAGTTTCAGTCAGATTTCCGGCCCCGGTTCTTCAAAGCTCGTACAGTCCCCTATGCACTCGCACCGAAGGTCGAAGAAGAGCTGGATCGCCTACAGAAAGCGGATATTATTTAGCCCGTGCAATATTCGGAATGGGCAGCCCCAATAGTTCCTGTTCTTAAAACCGATGGTTCTGTGCGTATCTGTGGCGACTACAAGCTGACAATCAACTCAGCAACTAAACTGAACCCTTATCCTCTCCCGCGCATCGAGGATCCGTACGCATCTCTCTCGGGTGGTCATCAATTTACAACTTTGGACCTAAAGCATGCCTATAACCAAGTCGTCCTAGATACTGAATCCCGAGACGCCACCACCATCAATACGCATCGGGGCTTATTTCGATATAAAAGACTACCATTTGGAGTAAGTTCGGCTCCCGGTTTATTTCAATGCTTGATTGATAATCTCGTGAAGGATATACCTCACGTTTGCGCATATCTTGACGATAAATTATTTACCGGCCCATCTGAACATAGTCATCTAGAGACTCTAAACATCGTGTTAGGACGTTTAGAGGACGCCGGTTTTAAACTCAGGAAAGATAAGTGCACTTTCCTTGCCGACTCGGTAGAATACCTGGGCTTCAGGGTGGATAAAACTGGCCTCCATCCACTCGAACATAAGCTCAAAGCCTTGAAGACGGCGCCGCGCCCAAACAATACTAGTCAATTGCGTTCATTCCTGGGGTTGGTCACCCACTTTAGTCGCTTTATGAATCAATCGGCTACAATTCTCAAGCCTCTTTATCGACTACTTGAAAAGAATTGTGGCTGGCACTGGTCAGAGGTCGAACAAAGTGCTTTCGAACAGGCAAAGGCGGCTCTTACCTCCTCATCTGTCCTAGTTCACTATGACCCCGAAAAGCCTATAATACTGAAATGTGATGCGTCTCCGTACGGCGTAGGTGCGGTTCTCATGCATCGAATGCCTTCGGGTTCGGAGATGCCGATTGCTTTTGCATCAAGAACCATGTCACAGGCGGAAACCAACTATTCGCAACTAGACAAAGAGGCCTTAGCAATAATGTTTGGCCTAAATCGGTTCCACCTGTAACTTTTTGGCCGACACTTTGAAATTCACACTGATCACAAACCCCTCTTAGGTTTGCTGGGAGAAAAACGAGGGATACAACAGATGTCCTCGCCAAGAATGTAACGATGGGCACTCACTTTATCTGCTTACACGTATGCAATGAAATACGTTACAGGTAGTGCAAACGTAGTGGCTGACGCCTTGAGTAGGCTTCCTATCGTGGACGATGGCATTAACGGGGCACCTGTTTTTGAGACCGTGAATCTTTTGCAGAATCTAGTCAACGCGCCTGTAACCTGTCAACAAATTCGACAGTGGACATCGAGAGACCCTCTCCTAAGTCGGGTAAAAAGAGCCTTACAATCTGGCTGGCCGTCCTCTACCTCCTCTGATTTTCAACCATTCTTCAGCCGTCAGAACGAGTTAAGTCTACAAGACGGATGCATACTATGGGGCAATCGTGTAGTTGTGCCACCACAAGGCCGACGGGCCATCCTCAGAGACCTGCATAATGCTCATCCTGGTACAGTTAGAATGAAAGCTCTCGCCCGCAGCTATGTTTGGTGGCCCAAAATTGACGCAGATATAGAAAACGTGGTGAAAGCATGTCACGTGTGCCAAATAACACGGAAGACCTTACCGAAGGTTCCTCTGAAGCCTTGGGCCTGGCCCGACTCGCCGTGGAAGAGGGTACACGTCGATTATTTTGGGCCATTCCAAGGCCATATGGTTTTGGTGGTAGTTGACGCCCACACTAAATGGATTGATGCGATTCCGACAGGAAATTCTTGTTCCTCACTGACTACAATCAACAAGTTGCGAACCGTCTTTTCTACTTTTGGGATACCTGAAATGGTCGTTTCAGACAATGGCCCGGCCTTTACTAGTGCAGAATTTAAAGATTTCATGGATAAAAATGGAATTAGACATTTAAC
>CACRXP010001611.1:3702-46051 GCA_902702965.1 Spirometra erinaceieuropaei | reverse complement strand
TCCTATGCATGCATATGCCCAAATAGGCCTGTGCAGTAGACGAATGTAGTTCTGTCCGATGTGAGCAGGTAAGGTGTTGGTGATGAGTGTTGATCGAGGCGTTTGGCGCTGGTCCTTCAGTGGAAATACAATGGAATCTCAGGTGGCCGACCAGGTCGATGTGATGGGTTCCAATAGGGGAATTTCTACACTCTATCCGAGTAATTACAGTGAGTTACCGATCTCATGAAATGTTGGCCAAAATTCTGAAATGCGTTTTCGATTGGTAAGGATTACTTGGTCGCGGTTGTAATACTGATTATTTGGCAGTATAATCCTATAATATTTCAGACTCGGCAGGATGTAAGCTTTTGAATACATTGCTTTTCAATCTCCTGTAGAAACCGTACTAGGTAAAAAATGACTGCTTAAGTAGCATGCATTTTTCGCATTGATTTTTCGATGCTCTTGCAAATTCAAATATATCTTGTAGAAACCGTATGCAAAAATATGCTTTCTTTTAGTCACTCAATAGAGAATCACGTCCTCTTTATATTTCATACTCAAAGATGGAGTATAATTAGGTTTTGAAAAGTTTTCTAATTGTCGAATAATTTGGAACCTAATCATTCGTTGCACTAGCGCTTAGTGATTTTAATCTACGAGGTGCATGCGTCCCGCGTAAAGAAAATGACATATTTTTCTATGCCGTTAAAAAGATATCATATAGAGCCTATAAAATTTTGCAGTGAATGAGGACTATGTTGTACATTTCATGAGAAGCTGTGGTAAAATGCCAGGTACGTACTGTATTTGTGTGATGGGCTGAGAGACAGGCCTTCACGGACCCTTCTCAAGCTATCCCTAACATTCTCATACATGTGAGGAGGGTGTGTGTGCTTTATGGGTAGTGTCTCTCAGTCGACGACTGTGCGGCTACCCTATCTTATAGAGCGGTGGCCTAGGCAACTACGTCGGAGAAACCGGAAGACAACTCCAAACGCGAATGGCCGAACACGCTGCAGTGGTGCGGAGAAACGACGCCAGCTCTCACGTTGCGGCTCATTCGACGGGTTCCGGCCACACATTCAAATTTGACGAGGCCGAAATTCTCGCAAGAGGTGACAACCGCGTGAGCAAGGAGCTACTTGAATCATGGTTTACTGGCCCCCAGTCAATTAACAAGTGCAACGAACTTCCCCTTCCATACTCGGTGCTGAGACTTCGCCTTGGCTGAGTAATTAGCCACGCGGGGAGAGCACAAGTGAACACTCTTCCCAACATCCGGCTCAGTGCGTCAGATGGTCGAACAGTCATTACACGAACATCCAACAGATGTGATGAAATTGCAGCATTTTAAGACGCGAATGTCGGCCATCACACCACGTGCAGCGATCCCGGATGAAGGGGGGAGCCGTGAATGTTCATAGGTATGCGGTAGCATGTCTACTGCATCCTATAAATACTGCAGTCGCATGTGCATGAACCACCCTTATCTGCTTTTGTCTCTGATGATGGGCTCGAGCAGGAATCCGAAACGTCAGGCTACTAAAGCTCTTGTCCCGGCGATCGTGTCTTCTTCTTCAACACGACCACGTGTCACCCTTCTGATCACGTCGTGATCATGGCATGCATGGAGGTATTAGTTGACTTCTCGCTCACTGAAACCACACTCATCGCTGGTCCTGCCAGCTTTTCGGGACAGAAAAGTTGACAAGCACAACAGGAGGTGCGAACTTTCTTCAACGGTTTTCCATCCGTTAGCAAACGCAGTCTACCAGGGGATAGACCAACCGCCCAGTTGGATTGCTTTCTCCTCTCCTGAACAATCTTTTCGTGGAAAATTCTGGAGCTTGTCTATTGTCAATCTTTGAATATTTTTGAAAGCATATATGTAGTGTGCTAGTGGGACGTTTATCATATTTATGGATAAAAAGGTAAAGAGACTGCTTTAATCGCCCCAAGCTCCATAAACCCAAAAATACAATTTGGGTCATTGGTTGACGAAGTGGCGCTGGTAGCCATTCGTTTTAAGCACCGGTCAGAGATATTGTAATTTAGCCAAGCTAACTACTAACGTTAAAGAATATCTATGCTTAAAACTAAAAATCCTGTAAGGAATAAAACAGGAACATTTTCGAAACAAGATCAATCTCTGAAGTATTGCGGACTCGCCCGTGCTCGCTCATACAACCTAAGGGACCCAAATTTTCAAGAAACGATTACTGTCACTATGCCAATCATTTTTGAAAAGTCAATTTGGCAAACACGTGTTTTCGGTAACTCGTCATCAGGTCAAAAAGTTGCATAGAAGTTGAACTTAGCGAAGTTACAGGGCTTATAAGTGATTCAGGGGCTAATAACAATCATCGTTCCCACGCCACTCGCATTGCGAGGCCGTGTTATGGCGTGGTCGGCGTGTTATGGTCATTGGGTCAAGGGGGCGAGGGGGAGGGGGGACATAGGTTGGGAGTAATGTTTGTACGTTGGGTATGCTTGGGAGGTAAAGACCGACTCCCGTTGCAGGCCGCACCTATGTGTATTTACTCATTAACTTGCTCCTGTGGAGCGGGATACATTGGCCGTACAACGAGACGCTTGGAGAAGAGAGTACGTGAACACATACCGGCCTGGCTAGGCAAAGGTAAAAAGAAATCGATTTCGAGTTTTATTCTCGCACGTCTTGCCGATGCGAATCACTGAGTCGATGCCAAAGAAGCCTTTTGAGGTTGTCTGCTGGACACCGATAAGCTTCTCCAGAGGCCTAAGCCAACGGGTGCTAGCTACAGCCGAGGCAGTGGCTATACGGCTAGCCAATCCGGTGCTATGTTGTCAGAAGGCTAACACAGGCGCTATGTCTTCCGTGGCCAACGTCGACCCCAATGTCGCCCCAGCCTCCTGATGGCAGCGGTGTGTGCACAACGTACCCGACGTACAAACATTACTCACAACCTATGTCCCCCCTCCCCCTCGCCCCCTTGGCCCAATGACCATAACACGCCGACCACGCCATAACACGCCTCGCCATGCGAGTGGCGTGGGAACGATGATTGTTATTAGCCCCTGAATCACTTATAAGCCCTGTAACTTCGCCTAATTTCAACTTCTATGTACCTGTTTTGATCTGATGACGAATTACCGAAAACACGCGTTTGCCAAATTGACTTTTCAATTGTAACATGGGAGTATTCGCTGAACTAATCGTTTTTTCCAAAATTGCTGGATAGTTGCGAAAATCGCCTCAGGTCAGCTAAGCTTACAGTGAATGACCTATCTCATGAAATGTTGGCTGAAATTCTGAAATGCGTTTTCGACTAGGAAGGATTACTTGGTCGCGATTGTAATACTGCATATCTTGTGGCATACTATTATAACATTTCGGACTCGGCAGGATGTCGGTTTTCAATGCATTTCTTTTCAATCTCCTGTAGAAAGCGCGCTCGGTAAAAAAATGACTACTTAATTAGCATGCATTTTTCCCATTGATTCTCGGTGGTCTTGGAAATTCAAATATATTTTATAGAAACCACAAAGAAAAATATGCCTTCTTTTAGTCAATTAATAGAGAATCACGTCTCCTTTATGTTCTGTACTTAAGGAAGGAGTATAATTAGGTTTTAAAAAAGTTTTCTAATTTCTGAATAATTTGGAGCCTGATCATTCTTTGTATTAGCGCTTAGTGATTTCCCTCTACAAGGTTCATGCGTTCCGCGTAAAGAAAATCACATATTTTTTATGCAATTCAAGAGATATCATACAGAGTCCATAAAATTTTGCAATGGATGCGGACCATGTTGTACATTTCATGAGGAGCAGTGGTTAACGGTCAGGTACTATGCTATGTGAATGGACATTTCGCGGACTTAAAAAGTCTCATAATTAGAAACTTTTTTAAAACCTAATTATACTCCTTCCTTAAGTATAAAATATGAAGAAGACGTTATTCTATATTGATTGCCCAAAAGAAAGCATATTTTGTTTATGGTTTCTGTAAAATATATTTGAATTTCCACGACCACCGAAAATCAATGGGAAAAATGCATGCAACTTAAGTAGTCATTTTTTACCGAGCGCGCCTTCTACAGGAGATTGAAAAGAAGTGCATTGAAAAGCCGACATCCTGCCAAGTCCGAAATGTTATAATAGTATGCCACAAAATAAGCAGTATTACAACCGCGACCAAGTAATCCTTCCTAATCGAAAACGCATTTTAGAATTTCAGCCAACATTTCATGAGATAGGTCAGTCACTGTAGACTTGACAATGGAAGTTTTAATAAGGTTTTAACAGATCCCATGAAAGTTATGTTTCTCCACATACCTTAATCATAATAAGTGCGAGTGAACAAAACATTATTCCTAATCATTTTGCTATACCTAACAGACATCCGCAGTTTACAAGAATCGAGCGAGGCTTTTCTAGGCCTCAAATTCCAGCGCATAAACCGTACTCGGTGTAATCAATTCATGTCACGACGAGATGATAATATCTGTCAAAAGATTTACAATAATACGCAATGCTCATCACGTTTTGAACTCTCTGAGTTCATTTCGCAGTGGACAAATCGAGATAGCCTGAATTGTTGAATAGACCAATCAGATCAAGTAGAATTCGCGGTCTGTAAATCAGTCCTGTGTGTTTTGAAATGTGTTAGTTAGAAGTTATCGTACATTAAGCACATGACGGACGGATTATTTCCTCTCCAGAAGGAGGTAATTCTGTTTCCCTCAGACTGCCAACAGCTTTTCATTCCCTCGACGGCGAGCGGGACGGAAATTAAACCCCTTCATTGTCCTGGTACATCGGTTGACAGGCGAAACACGGGGGGGCAAAATTTCTCTCGCGGTCTTCCTCATTCGTCCGAGGGCGGAAAAACCTCCTTTCCTGACAAGCCGTATCGTAGAAAATACTTGAAAACATCTACTGCAACACTGTTGAATGTCTTTTATAGCATTTAAGTAGGGTGTTATCCAAACCGCTCTCATATTTTAGGATGACAGGGCAAAGGGAATGCTACAATTGCGCAGAGCTCTATTTGCCCAAAAATCTAATTTAGGTCACTGGCAAAGGGGAATAAAAATAGTTCAGATAGCATTTCCCTACGGTCACGCACGCAGAAGGCAGACTCATAAACTGCAACCAATCGCAAACTCCAAACTAAATAGATGTTACCAGATGAATCGCTTCTCTGCGCTCTCTCGCAAAGAATTAGAAGAAGAAGAAGAAGAAGACAGGGACTGTCACTGCTGGCAACAGAATAGCTGCATTGGCTCGAAGCCTGACAATTTACATTTTACGACATTGATGCAATAGCTCAGAGCTCGATCTTCAAAAAAATCCAATTTGGGTCACTGAAAAAGTCCAAAGATAATTTGGGCAACACTCCCCGACAGTCAAGTACGCAGAAAGCAGAACCAAGCTCTGAAACCAATCGCGATCCCCAAACTAACTAGATGTTACCAGACTAAACGAGTGTCTTCACCCCGAGCGATATTTTTGAACGTTCATCCAGGCACCTATTCGTCTGAGTTCTCTTGCAAAGAATTAGAAGAACGCAGGGAGTGGTCACTGTTAGCAGCAGAGTAGCTGCAGCGATGCACAGCCTACTACACCCACTCACATTTTAGAGCTCCGAAGTGATGGGTGGTCTTGGCACCGCTGTCATTCACTGTACCTGGTACCTGTCAGACCATGCCAAAATAAACCGACTTTCTTGTGTTGCAGGGGATGCGTCTAGCACACACACACACACCCGGTGAGACCTGCTGACGATCAGAATTTGCTACGAGGCGTCGATAGTTGTCCCTCACCCCCTTCTGTCCGCCTTTCCCCAAACTGTTTACCGGACGAGGATACAGCTTCGGCTTTCACATAGGAGTGATTTTCGCCGTTTTTTCGTGACTGGAGAATTAAATCACCAGTTCCGCCTTAGGGTTTTGGCTCCCGCCGGGGAGCTGAGAGCTTCAAAGGAGTCGTAATCTGGGATGTCAGGTTCGGGTTGGGTCTATTACTGGCGGATAACGACTTGTAAGGCCCCCGTCTACGACTGACGATTGGACTGCAAGGTCACCGCCTCCACTTCACCATGATTACATCCTCTGTCAGGTTAGCTCCGGACCACTTTATCTGGAAGCAGTTTGGCATATGTAGATTGAGGGCCACGTCACGCATGCTTCCGCTTGAGTTGGCAAACCCGAGACCGATTGTCTTTATTGGGTTGCACAAAAAGTGATGGGTGGTCTTGGCACCAGCGGCATCATGCGAAAAATCAGTTTCCAGTCTCCAACTACTTTCCCTATTCAGAGACCTTTTGTAGGCAATACCAGCAGTCACATAATTTGGACGATGGAAGGCACAACTAGTCGGAAATTTTTGTATTAATTTACGTTTGATTGCAGAAATTGCAATAAGCGTTGGTCCTGGGATGCGACAAAGATGCTTATATTGATATAGTTTATCGCCAGGTTATGACATTAAATATAACCCATAAGTCGGTCACTGGAATACTATTTGCTGCTGTTGAATCAGGTGGTTGTTACTCACTTTTTAATGGCTATATCTATATGCGTGACGTGAGTTATAATTGCTCCTTTCTCATCCTAGTCTCCCTCTTCTCTGTAGGGGCTTCAAGGTGCAACACTAGGGACAGGCTCTGCAGCTCGCCCAACGAACGTACGCCTCACGACAGTCATATATTCTGTACCAAATGTGGTAGATTCTAGACGTCTCAGTAGGTTGGGCGGCTAACAGGACCCAAATATGATTAAACTTACGGCTTCCAGTGGGGCCTCGTAGTTCAGGTGGCCAGAGCGTTGGCACTGCTCAAGCCGTGTTCTTGCCATCGTTTCCCAGAGTTGGATCAATATGAATTATTCAAAATCTGCCAAAAAATCTTTGAATACTTCATATTAACCAAACTGCGAAAACCTCGGCATTTTGGTGGGATTCGTATCCACGACAGCAAGGGGAAGGCCTCAGGTTGGGCGGGTAACTTGACCCAAATGTGATTAAACTCACAGTTTCTGGAAAGGCCACGTAGCTCAGGTGGTTAGAACGTTGGCTGTAACAAGTCCTCCTCTTTTTGTCGTAGGTCCCAAGCCAAGGAGGTCGGCGAGTTGTTCACAAGTGGGCCAAAATGAACTAACCGAAATTTTCCAAAACACCTATTAACATACATATCTATGTTTATGTATCTATGTGTATTTATGGCTCTCAATACCCTATATGAAGAACGTATCGGAGACGACGGCGAAAATCCTGAAACCTTTTGGGATTGGCGTGGCTCATAAACCAGATGCACCATCAGACAGCAAATCATGAAGCCCAAAGACCCGCTACCAACAGCAGAACGGTCGGCGGTGGTCTACAGCATACCATGCCTAAATTGCAACGCGAGGCATGCTGTTGAAACGGGCAAACGCCTCGGTACAAGATTACACGAACACCAACTTACAATCAACCGCAAGGACAAGCTGTCTTTGGTCTATGGCCACATACGAGAACTGAATCACGATTTTGCCTTTGAGAAAGCGAGGCTAATTGGTCGAGCCAATGAGAAGATGGCCAGACTGGTACTCGAAAGTTGGTTCTCGACTGGCACACTCAGCCGAGCTATTGATCTACATCCCGCTTACCAGGCGTTGCGTACAAGGCTCGGATCAGTTCGGACAGGACCAACAAGGCAAGCGAGCACGCGGAACCGAGATTCAAAGCTCACAGAAAAGGGCAGAGTTTGGGGCCAGAGGTCATTTGGTCAAAGCCGAACACTGTCTCACCGATGCGCCCGCGAAGCTGAATGCTGCTCACAGGAACAGCAACGACTGACCAGTCCACCGGCTGACGTGGGAGGGGCCAAGCGGCACGTTGATTTGACCACAATTACACCGACCCCAAAGGGAACAAAGGTCACACAGGCCTGTCAGCGGTCAGCCCCGGGGAGGTCTAAGCCAGTCAGCGGCAAACAGGCAGGTCAAAGTTCGTGCGTCCAGCACGGCTATAATACGAGGCAAGCGGCAAGACTGAACAACACAAGACCAGCAGCAGCGACAAGTACGCTACTCTGATGATGGAAACGAGGAAGTTTCCGAAACGTCAGTTCGAATACAATATCGTCCATGAATTCGCCCTCTCTTCTTCTTCGTCTTCTTCGGGAGATGATGAACGCGATACAGATATATATTGAGGACGTGCGAAATGCTGTCATTTTTCTTTGTGACACCTAGCGACAAAGATGTCCAGCCCATGTCTTTCAGCACTCGACTACGGAAGGATACAGAAACCAGCAGCAGAAGGGTTGTCGAGTGAGTCATTAGTAAGTATTTTTAATATTAGTAAGGCTACCCTATGATGAATACTTAATGATAGAGCCCTACCCAGAAATAGGCAGGGTGGACTAAAACGGTCTACAAGTAAGCAAAGCGACGATTTTATTCGTCGTATATTAAAAAGGTATCATTATATGCCCATAAAGACCACTCACAAGGAACATCTGCGAGGTTCTCCATGATCAGTACTAGGCAAAGGCTGCAGAAATCTGGACTTCATCAACAAAAGCCGTTTTTTAATAGAAAACATATAAGAGAATATTTTTTTATTTGCTGAGAAGCATACTGATTACTGGCCCTCATTCTAGAAGAGCATTTGCTTCTACGATAAGGTGTTATTTTTATACAAGCCTACGAAGTCGACGCAGACGGTCACGTGTGAAACGGACTTTCCAAAAGAGCACACTGCGCCAACGGCAAGCTTCAAGGACTGTCTACGGTTAATGGTTTGGAACGGTTAGTCTAGCGGCCAATTACGGACACCATTAACAGCAAGCTGTTCGTCAACATTGTGATGGATGCTTTCGACTACGACGACATCCACCGACGCCGACTGGATGCCAAAATTTTACATGAAAATGCTCCTGCCAATCGTTCCAAAGAAGTATGAATCTTATAACCTTTCCAACCGTACTCTGACTTTTAGACAACAGCCAGTCTCTCCCGCATGTGGACTCCAGTCGATTTTCATCCCTGCCAACGGCACGAATACCAATCCCATCGAAAATCTTTTCGCGCCTATCAAAGGACATTTGCCTGAGGCGAATAAGAAACTTTCAACGCAAGAAAAGCTTGATTTTTTGCTAGATGCTCACATTGAACAATCCACTATAGACAGCCTGGCCATCTCCATGCCAGAGAGACTTTCTGCCATGATAAATGCCAATGGATAATCAACAAAGCACTGATCTTTTGACTTGTTATTATTTTTCATTATTTTTCCCATCTCATGCGTCCCCCTTCATTATGCACCCTTATAGTTAGCCCTTTTTTTTAGCAATTTTCAATAAAGTAATTTTCTGAAATCCTAGTTTTCAGTGAAAATTGATAATTTTTACGCCAGTGAATACAACTGTATAAACGCAGCTATGTCTTCTTTTTATGAACAGACGTTTTTTTTACTGCCGTAAGACTTTGGGGAACGCAGGTTGGGCGGATGCTGTGTTATGGGGATTTTCTTGTTCTAACTCGTGCCATTTCATGAGTTTCTGGAGGGCCCCTCACCGATCGTTTTTACGGAACTCACCCGTCCCGTTGTGCCTTACGGGCTCCCTCTCTCTCGTGCCCAACCAGCGGCCGCACAGCGGCGCGTGATATTGGCAGAATATCATTATTGACAAAAACAAGGAAGACTAAAATGGCCATTTCTGACTCATTAGCCGTCGTCAATCAGTCATAGCCAACCTCAAAGTGTGGAACACCTGGGGCTCGATCTCGCGACCTGTTAGTTAGAAGTTCAAGGCCTCTTACCACTGAGCCACGGGCTCGTCGTAGTCTCCATCGCGACGGGGAATATGCAATGGTGGAGGGGTTTGGCTGATAATGGCTAATAAGTCAAAAATGGCCATTCCAGTCTCCCTTATCTGTTATTTCATGAGTTAGCAAATCTACTGTTCTTTCATCCGGATGTTTATCGGAAGAGGCATTCATTGAGACCCCCTACCAACATCCGTATTGTCACTCGCTATACTTTCACCGGCTATCCACTGAGACAGTCTTTGCAATTCGAGATCGCATTTTAGACCCTCAGTCCGGGGTTGTTTGACGTATCCATACGGCACACAATTGTGAAATATAGGTCCCCTACCCAAAAGTCCTCTCAGGCAGAAGGAATTAAACTATTTGCCTTTAATGCATTCAGTAATAATTGCGGAACTGAAACGACTGGCGATCATGGACGATTGATGATTACACTAATTAATTTTGTTAAACAAAGCTTTGACTTCATGTGGTTTGCCATTATACTTGCAGTTGGAATCGGTGTACCACAATGATAATTGCCAAAAAACAATAGGGTCATCAATAAAGAAACAAGATCTATTTTAGAAGGAGAGGTCCCGCCGTTTGATGCCAGGCTTAATTGAACTTTCTCGCATTGCGTTTCGGCTGTTGTTTAGAAGCAACAGACAATCTAGTTTGAGGGATCATTTCAAGAAAGTGTTGAGTAAACGTTGCTTGTTCAGCCTAATCAAGCAATCATTAAGATTGCTTATGAAATACATATTCTCAAGAAATCTGTCGGGTTGCGTTATCGCAACTGAATCTTTTATAAATAAAAGTGTAAATTCATGGGAAGAGGGATAGCAAAAAGGATAAAATCACCGCAGTTTTCCATTTGAATTTCACAGACAACGGTAGTGTTTAAACCCTTTAAAAATGATTTAGAAAGCGCGCATAGTGAAGGCTTTTTGTTCCTTCTTTCGGTACAGGTATTTCCACGACATTCCCGCATCAAATTAGATCCTAGGTAATTTATTAGTTAACAAGAGTCTCGGGTCAGCATTGACATTCAGTGTCCTCGAAAGAAAACCACTAAATTAATAATTATGCTCTTTTGGATGAAAGGTAGGTCGAGTTTCTGAAGGACGGCTTGCATCATGGGACCTGCTGCATGACGATATTGTGCTCGTCGTGTCGTCATAGTAAGTCCAGAATTAAGCATCAGTTTACGCCGGTAAGCTTTCTTTATCCATGCGAGCAGAGAGCACACAGAACATTATTGAAGATAACCTTGAAAGTGACAACTGCGTTCTCTATCTGGAGAAAGACAAATCCACCTTCTTTCAGTACAAAAGACGAGCTGCGTGTAGTGTCACAAGACTCGACGATTGATGGGCAGATCATGTGCAGACTCTCACGAAATGGCGACCGAAATTCCGAAATATGTTTTCGGACTCAAAATGATAACTTAAGTGGGGTCTTCATCTTAATTATCAAGCAGTATAGTTCAAAGGATGTCTTGTGCCTGCTTTTAGAGGTATTTTTTCGGCCGTCTGCGAAAGGAACACCCTTTAAAATGATTGCGTTTATAGCATAAATCTTTCCCGCTGGTTTTCGATGTCATTAAAAATTCAGAGATATTTTGAAGCAAAAACAATTATCATAAAATATGCTTTCTTGTACTCACTTGGTAACCAATCGCGTCTTCTTTAGATTTTACACTTAAAGGAGGGATATCTTTTGGTTTTAAGTAAAGTTTGCAGGTATGAGATTTCTAAGTTCGCGAAGTTTCCATTCTTACACTATTGTACTCTTCCGGGCCTAGAGGTCTGACAGCGTCTGCTATGCCAGGAGCAGCAAACCATGGCTCTCGCAGTCTGGTGTGCCCTGGCAGTTCTCTGACACGTGGTTCCCCTCCCGATAGATGCTCTTACGCACCCAGTGGGAACACAGGTCGTAAGCATGCCTGTCCAGTCATCCTCCTCCTTCTGGCTCTTCGTGGTGCTGTTGTTGTTGGTTAATATCCTGGTCAATTGTTATGTGGATCAGAGGGTGTGCAGTGGAGCGCCAAATTGCGGGCTCGACCGTGCCATCCACCTGTGCAATTTCCCACCTCCGGTCTTCTTGTCTGTGTCTTGACATCGTGTCCCCGGTGAAAAGTGGTAGAAGAGAGAGTGCGGTAGATGCTGCGAAAGTCTACTGCCACTGCAAACTAATTCACGCACAAGTCACCAACATCCGTATTGTCACTCGCTATACTTTCACCGGCTATCCACTCAGACAGTCTTCGCAATTCGAAACCGAATTTTAGACCCTTAGTCCGGGGTTGTTTGACGTATCCATATGGCACACGATTGTGAAATCTAAATTCCCTACCCAAAATTCCTCTCAGGTGGAAGGAATTAAACTAGTTGCTTTTAATTCATTCAGTAATAATTAAGGATCTAAAACAACTGGCGAACATGGACTTTCACGGCATTAAACCATTGATGATTACACAAATCAATTTTGTTAAGCAAAGCTTTGACTTTATGTGGTTCGTCATTATACTTGCTTCAGACTCGCTTGCAGTTGGAATCGGTATACCACAATTATAATTGCCAAAAAACAATTTGGGAATTTATAAAGAAACATCTTTTTTAGAAGGAGAGGTCTCGCCGTTTGATGCCAGGCATCATACAAGGAGGCATAATCGAACTTTCTCGCATTGCGTTTCGGCTGTTGTTTAGAAGCAACAAACAATTTAGTTTGAGGGATCATTTCCAGAAAGTGTTGAGTAAGCGTTGTTTGGTCAGCCTAGTCAAGCAATCATTCAGATTGCTTGTGAAATACGTATTCGCAAGAAATCTGTCGGGTTGCATTATCGCAAATCGATTTTTTATAAATGAACGTGTAACTTCATGGGAAGAGAGATAGCAAAAAGGATAAAATCCCCGCAGTTTTCTACGTGAACTTCACAGACAACGGTAGTGTTTTACCCCTCTTAAAATGATTTAGAAAATGAGCATAGAGAAGAATTTTTGTTCCTTCTTTCCGTACAGGTGCTTCCATGACGTTCCCACATCAAATTAGATCCTAGGTAATTTATTAGTTAACAAGAGTCTCGGGTCAGCATTGACATTCAGTGTCCTCGAAAGAAAATCACTAAATTAATAATTATGGTCTCTTTGACGAAAGGTAGGTCGAGTTTCTGAAGGACGGCTTGCATCATGGGACCTGCTTGCATGATGACATTGTGCTCGCCGTGTCGTCATAGTAAGTCTAGAATTAAGCATCAGTTTACACCGGCAAGCTTTCTTTATGCATGCGAGCAGAGAGCACACAGAACATTATTGAAGATAACCTTGAAAGTGACAACTGCGTTCTCTATCTGGAGAAAGACAAATCCACCTTCTTTCAGTACAAAAGACGAGCTGCGTGTAGTGTCACAAGACTCGACGATTGATGGGCAGATCATGTGCAGACTCTCACGAAATGGCGACCGAAATTCCGAAATATGTTTTCGGACTCAAAATGATAACTTAAGTGGGGTCTTCATCTTAATTATCAAGCAGTATAGTTCAAAGGATGTCTTGTGCCTGCTTTTAGAGGTATTTTTTCGGCCGTCTGCGAAAGGAACACCCTTTAAAATGATTGCGTTTATAGCATAAATCTTTCCCGCTGGTTTTCGATGTCATTAAAAATTCAGAGATATTTTGAAGCAAAAACAATTATCATAAAATATGCTTTCTTGTACTCACTTGGTAACCAATCGCGTCTTCTTTAGATTTTACACTTAAAGGAGAGATATCTTTTGGTTTTAAGTAAAGTTTGCAGGTATGAGATTTCTAAGTTCGCGAAGTTTCTATTCTGACAATATTGTACCCTTCTGGACCTAGACGTCTGACAGCGTCTGCTATGCCAACCATGGCTCTCGCAGCCCGGTGTGCCCTGGCAGTTCTCTGACACGTGGTTCCCTGGTGGTAGATGCACTTGCGATCCCACTGGGTGCACAGGTCGTAAGCATGACTGCCCAATCATCCTCCTCCTTCTGGCCCTTCGTGGTGTTGTTGTTGGTTGTTAGGTGGACCAGAGGGTGTGGAGTGGAGCGCCAAAGTGCGGGCTCGACCGTGCCATCCACCTGCGCCATTTCCCACCTCCGGTCTTCTTGACTGTATCTTGACACCGTGTCCAGGTGGAGAGTGGGGAAGAGAGAGTGCGGTAGATGCTGTGCAAGCCTGCATTCACTACAAACTAATTCACGCACAAGTCACCATGCCTGCGTCACCTTGCTGTGCAACACAAGGTGGACAGCGTCAACAACGACAGTCTAACCGTTGCTTACAACACTGTCTTTTTCCGTTGATTTATGCCGCTATTAAAGTACGCAAGCCGTCGTAGTTCCCGCTCGCGAATTCGGACTGCCGATACTTGTTGGTATTATACTAATTTCGGCGTAAAGGCCCGTCGCTGTTCCTCCCCCACTCCTTTCAGCCGAAACAGGGAAAACAGTCATCCAGAGAATAGATGCGACCGTTTTCTCTGGCTCTTCCGGCTCTGGTCGCACTTTCTATGTTTGCGACACTGCGACTCGCAGAAGTTTCTTGGTGGTTACTGGAGCCTAAATCAGCGTTGTTCCCCCAATTGCAGTTGATCGTCGTTTCCCCAGCCCTGGTCTTTACCGCCAAGCTGCCAACTGTTCCCCTATTCCCACTTTTGGCAGTCTGTCCCTCATCCTGAACATTAGTCTCCATTGTTGTTGTTGTTGTTGTTGGTTAAAATCCTGGTCAACTTTTATGTGGACCAGAGGGTGTGGAGTGGAGCGCCAAAGTGCGGGCTCGGTCATGCCATCCACCTACGCCCTCCCCCATCTCCGGCCTTCTTGACTCTGTCTTGACACCTGGTCCACATGGGGAGTAGAAGGAGGGAGTGTGGTAGATGCTGCGAAAGTCCACCATCACTACAAACTAACTCACGCATAAGTCACCATGCCTACTTCAACTTGCTGTAGAGCACACGGTGGACATCGTCTAAACGACAGTCGAACCGTTACATAAAACATTGTCTTTTTCCGTTTATTTATGCCGCTGTTAAAGTACGCACCATGGTCTACATCCATTGCGAAATTTTATGAGCTCCATATGACGTCTTCTTAGTAAGTTGTAGTTTGGAAACCGTGAATGCATGTGCAACGGCAAGCCGGGTTCAACATTTTTCGCGAATTTAAAACTTTTTAAAAACAGAGACATCGCTTCCCACCAAACAAATGAACAAAAGGATATTCTTGTGTGGTGAGGTACCGGACTAATTTAACTTTGGCAATTTAGTCCCGTTTTCTTTGGCCGGATTGCTTGTCTGAATGTGACGAAAAAAAACACACCTGTACAGCCCGCTTTGCTGGCCTGCTTAACTGTTGCTCTCTGTTGTCAGGTTACGTAACTTTCAGAATTTCTATTTACTAGTCGGTTTTACTTGCTGCCTTTAATGCTGAGGGTTCGTGAGATATAAATCGTTAGGTCATGAGAACATTACTATTTACGTCACTTGCGTATGTTTTCTATGACAAACATCTGAACATATGAAGGCATAAAAAAAGCAGAAAGAAAAATCCACACTCCGTAAGTACTTATTTTTTACAGAGTGTCATTTATGCGGACGACCAGAAATAAAAACATTTTCAAAGCAGGCGCCCCGGCGTGACTGAAATATTGAGGAATTATACTGCGCAGTAATCACCATTACAGTCCTACGTATGCAACATTTTTGAGTCGAAAATACAGTTCAGAATTTCGGTTAACGTTCCATGAAAGAGCACATCTACAGCACATCGAATAAAATCTCCACCGACTGTTCGCTTAAGGCATTAATTCAGGGCGGGATATGGTCAGCCTAGTGCACATGTCCAAATGACACCTCACCTTGATTACCGGCGGGAGTTATTGGGAATTTCGACGGGACTGGACCAAAAATTATGTGTTTGTCGCAGTGTGCTTAAAATGAAACAACGCCTAGACCTTAATGCATCAAACAATGTAGTCAAAGAATAGTTTCTAATGATTTCGCTTCGTTGTGCGTCTCGTTCATTGATGCTACCACCCCTATCTATCACGATCCACCATTAGAATTGTCCTAATTGGTTGGATCACCCAGAACGATAGGTTTGTCTCTTTCAAACATTGTATCTTCCGGGTCTAATTGGTTTTGTTCGCAAGCCCAACAGAAGCAGGAGGCAGACCGCCTCAGTGGCGGGGACTGTCGCTGGCAGATCGATTCCTATTCCCCCATGAACCATCGATTCAAAATCTTTAGGAAGTAAAATTGCTGGCCATGTCAAATTCAGTTACTGTCTCCTAACGGTTTTGCGTTTCTTAATGTACGAGAACGAGGGCTTGCAAGCCAAGGGCATACTAATTTCTGTCAGCGACAAAGTTTCGCTATTGTGGGCCGGTCGCAGTTCTCTTTCCTCAATCAAATTTGTGATTGCACTTGACGCCCGATACGGTTGTCCATGGAGAACCACTGGAAGTACTCCAACACTATTCTCAACTATGACTCTCTGGGGATTCAATTTACTCCTAAGAATGAACTCGCCCGACAACTCCAGCTGTTGGTGGATGTTCTGACTTAACGACGGTCTGGAGCGGTTATCGAAGCAGAACAGAGTTCGTCATTCGAATTGTCTCAGAAAATGGGTAGTTTTATGATTTCCTGTGTCGATGTATGAGACTACTGTAAGGCCAAACATAAGTAACTCCTGTGCTGCCTCAAATCAGATACTAAAGCAATTTTACGCGGCAGAATACTTGAATAACATACGTTAGTGGGGCGCACCCTTCTGTCCCGTGATCTGAGGTCGAAATCGGGTCAGTAATTCATTCAGACCCCTTGTCCCCTAAAGCAGGCCGCGCCGTATACGCACAGGAACCAGATGGGAGTCTGGTAGGCTATATTAAGAATTCACACCCACAATGAATACCCACATTGGGGTGTGGTGGCACGCCCATATTCAGGCTCGTTCTTGCCCCGCGCCCTTTCTTTGTTCCTGTGGTAATAGGTCCTGGTCAGCGTTTACTGTGGACCAGAGGGTGTGGTAGTACTCCTAGGCGCGGGGTTACGCCGTGCCAACCGCCTACGCCCTCTCTCACCTCCGGTCTTCTTGACTATGTCTTGGCCCAGCGCCCGAGTGGGGGGGGAAGAAGGAGGGGGCGCGGTAGATGCTGAGCAGGTCTACTGGCGCTAATAAGCTGATTCACGCGTTAGTCATTGTCCCTACTCTCATCCTGTTGTGAAGCACACGGTGGGTATTGTCGACAACTACAGGCGAACTGTTGTCTGACTCCTGCTGCTGTGTCTATCGCATTGTTGGATAACTTACTGACTGGGGGACCAGAATCCGGCTTCTACGGCCTGAGATTGCGAGGCGCCACTGGGAGATAACGATAAATAAATCAGACATGACCGCATCTGCAGTCATCCAGATGGTGTGGTCGTACGCCTAGGTTCGGGCGCGGTCGTGTCAGCTCCTGCATCCTCCTACACCTCTGGCCTTCTTGACAATGCCTTGACACCGGGTCCAGATGGGGGAGAAGGTATAATTCGGTTTTCAAAAACTTTTCCAATTCCCGAATAATTTTGAACCCGCTCTCCCGTTACACTTACATTCAGGGTTTCCAAACTACAAGCCGTATATTTTCCGCGTACGGAAAACCCCACAGTTCTCTCCGGTAATAAAGGGGGACTATATAGGGTTCATAAAATTTATCAGTGAATTTGATCCATATTGTTAACTTTACAAGCCACATTGGTAAATGCTGAGACATGACGATTTATGAACGACCATTTAACGGTATTTCAAAGTCCCACAATGAGAAAGTTTTTTAAAACCGCACTTTTCCCTCCTTCGAGTATAAATTTAGAAGACGTAATTATCTTCCAAATGAGCAAAAGAATGAATATTTTTATGCATGTTTTCCATGAAATATAATTAGACTTTTAGGGGCATCGAAAATCAATGAGAAAAATTCATGCTACTTAAGTACTTATTTTTTACAGCGTGTAGTTTTTGCACGCAGCCGGAAGGAAATTCATTCGAAAGCCGGCATCCTGAGGTAACTCAAATATTATAGAATTACGTTGCGGGCTGATTAGTTTTACAACCAACTTAATTAATCTTTCCCAAAACGAAAACGCATTTCGGCATTTCGGTTGGCATTTCATGAGTTAGCCCACCCACTGTATATGCGGATTTGAGATCAGACGAGCAATACTGATGAGCACAAACGCCTCGGACTCGAAGAAACGAAAAGACTACGACCTTGTAGAGGGCACTGATGGTGACTGCCCCTACCACCCTGCTCCCAAGGCTCTAGTGCAATTTTACGCGGCAGAATACTTGAATATCATACGTTAGTGGGGCGCATCCTTCTGTCCTCTGATTTGAGGTCGAGATCGGGTCGGTAATTCATTCAGGCCAATTTCCCCCTAAAGCGGGCCACGCCGTATATGCACAGGGGCCAAATGGCAATCTGGTAGGCTATATTGAGAATTCACGCCCACAATGAATACCCACATTGGGGTGTGGTGGCACGCCCATATTCAGGCTCGTTCTTGCCTCCCGCCCTTTCTTTGTTCCTGTGGTAATAGGTCCTGGTCAGCGTTTACTGTGGACCAGAGGGTGTGGTAGTACTCCTAGGCGCGGGTTTACGCCGTGCCAACCGCCTACGCCCTCTCTCACCTCCGGTCTTCTTGACTATGTCTTGGCACCGCGCCCGGGTGGGGGGGGGGAGGAGGAGGGGGTGCGGTTGATGCTGAGCAGGTCTATTGGCGCTAATAAGCTGATTCACGCGTTAGTCATTGTCCCTACTCTCACCCTGTTGTGAAGCACACGGTGGGTATTGTCGACAACGACGGGCGAACTGTCGTTCGGCTCCTGCTGCTGTGTCACTCGCATTGTTGGATAACTGACTGACTCTGGGTGCCGGAATCCGGCTTGTATGGCCTGAGATTGTGGGGCGCCACTGGCAGATAACGATAAATAAATCGATGATTTATTAAAAGTGAGCCATTTGCTAAATCGAAGACTTTCCATGAATTCCTTCTATATTCTCACTGAGGGGAAGCTCATGTTTCTTGTTATATTTACCCACATCCAAAACAACAGGGATTTCTTGCTTATAAACTCATTAAACCCATGTGATTTAAAGTACGATCAAAAAACCTCTCAAACATCAAAGATCATTTCTCCACATGCTTTATGCTAAGGACAGCGTTCAGGAACTCGTCTGCGGCAAAATAATGTTTGTCGGCGACGTTAAGCTCTTTCAAGTCATTACGTGTCCGAATGATCAGAGATCCCTTCAAGATAGTCTGCAGCGACCGCAAGCGTGGTCAGAGAAATGGCTTCTAGATTCCAATGTGGAGAAGTGTGCCGTCCTTCATCTGCGTCCAACCAACTCTCATTCAAACGAGAGCCTGAGGAAATATCAACTGAAATAAATCGATGATATATAAAAAGTGAGCCATTTGCATAGACGAAGACTTTCCATGAATTCCATCTATATTCTCACTGAGGGTTAGTTCATGTCTCTTGTAATCTTTACCCACATCCAAAACAACGGGGTTTCTGACTAATAAACTCATCAAACCCATGTGAATTGAAGTACTATTGAAAACTTCTCAAATGTCAAAGACGTAACATTAACGCCGAGATTTTCAACCCAACCTACCAGGCTAATTCTGCTTTCCCAATGTCTTTAATGAATGGCCAACTGCTATACATACATTCGCCACAATAAGGCGGATGCTGATCTCAGAATTCCGCCAAGCCAGGCACCCAGTTGAATGCTGAGGAATCCAGGGTGGACACCACGACACCTGCTATGTTACAGACGTGGCTGTCTGTGAACCGCATACAAGAGGGCAGAAACATATATTAGCGAACTGGAGGATATAATGTTTAAATTCCACCAAATCCGGCACCTTTCATGGGTCATTGGGTACGTCTACAGTTCCAGGTGGGCCGATGTAGCAGAGTGGCTGTAACGCTGCGAAGCCTTCTGCAACCAATGACATTTGGGAACTCCCCAGGGGAACCCCACTGCAACTTCCCGTACCTGCTGTCAGTGGTGAGCATGGCTGTCCAGTCATCCTCCTCCTTCCGATCCGTCGTAGTGCTGTTGTTGTTAGTTAAAATGCGGGCCAGTTGTTGTGGAGACCAGGGGGTGTGGCATGGAGCGCCTAGGTGCGGGTATGGTCGTGCCAGCCCTCTGCATTTTCCCTCATTTGGTCGTCCTGACTCTGTCTTGACACTCAGCCATCCACGTCTTCTCTGCTGAAGCCTTGAAGCGTGGCCGCCCAGGCAAATTCAGGTCCATGTGTCACCCTTCTTGACCCTAAGGTCTGTAAGCGTCTGCTATAACCTAACCCAAATGTGATTAAACTCGCGTCGTCCGGCGGGACCTTGTAGCTCAAGTGGTTAGAGCGTTGGCTGTACTAAAGCCTTCCCCTTGCTGCGTGGGTTCGAATCCCACCGAGGCGCCGAGTTTTCCACAGTTGGGTCAATATGAAATATAACAGGATCATTGGTACCCCTACAGTTCCAGATGGCTGCAACGCTGCGAAGCCTTCTGCACCCACTGACATTTGGGAACCCCGAGGTGAGGGGTGGTCTCGTCACCACTGCAACTTACCGTACCTGGTGCCATTGGTGACATACGAAAAAACCGATGCCAATCGCACATATTCGCGTACTTAAAACCAGGTCAGTTGTACCGATGCGCACGAACACCTTCAACTCGAGAAAACGAAAAGACAGTGATCTGGCACAAGACTGTAATGCACTTTTACTCGAACATCACACGGGAGCAGCGTGCACTGTTTTGGCATGATTTGAGATCGAAATCGCCAGTTCATGCGAACTCATTGCCCTTTAAACGGGCCACGCAGTTGATGCGCTGAACCAACACAGGAGCCAGCTGGGAATCCGGCGGGCGTTATTGAGGATGCGCATCTGCAACCTACTCCAACAATGGGGTGTTGTGACACGCCCTTGTGCAGACTTCTACCGCGCCAGTTAGGGTTCATGTCGCCCCCTATTTGTGTCGTGATACGAAACCCTGATCAACGTTTGCTGTAGGCCAGGAGTGTGCTGGTGCGCCTACGCGTAAGTTTTTGTCGTGCATGCCGTCTGAGGCCTCTTCCACCCCCGGTCTCCTTGACCATGTCTTGACACGGAATCCAGACGGGAGTGGAGGAGGAGAAAGTGTGGTACGTGCTGTGCAAGTCGGTCATCACCTAAAGTCACCGCTCCTGCTTATATCCTACTGTGGCGCTTACGGCGGACATCATCGACATCCTTGGGCACAATGTCATACGGTTCCTGATGCAGAACTATGAGCGTTGCTGTGAAATCAATTGACCGGAGGGGTTTGAAATCTCGCATGTCGGCCAGAGATAGCAGATACCTGCAGATAAACCAGAAATGTCCAGAAATATCCATGTCTTCGCTGATATGTAAAAACATTCCCACTTGAGACATTTGATAAAGCGATCCGGACTTCGACACATCACTCTCATCGTCCGACATTCACGCGAAGAACGAAACCTCCACGCCGCGGAGCGGTCTCGCTTACGGAATGTTCGTGTTTGCATCTCTAAAACCAACAAGCGACTGGACCGTACAAGAGTGCTTTCTTCACTCATTCTATGTATTGTACTCTATTTTTGTTGCATGTCTATTTAGGGATTTCGAGCATGAATTTCTTGTAAAATATTTACAGTTGCTTTCTGTTTTACGAAAAAATCCATGCACCTCCATAAACTCTCATCTGTCTTTGGGCATATCAAAAGCATTTGCAGTTAACAGGAAGACTATGATTCTCAACTGCGCAAACTTTGGAGAGAAAGTCGTTAAAAGTTTTGTAATTCGCACGAGCAGCTACGACCGCGAATCCCCTGCGGCTGAACTCACCAGATCTCTGTCTACTGCAGCGAGGATTAATCATTACCCGTCTAGCCTATTTCGAACGTTACTTTGTGCTCGAGGGATGCGGTCCGAAATTCTTTCGGGATGCCGTTGCCCGACGAGGAATTGATAATCGTGCAGTGCCGCTGAATGGATGAATTAGTAAATTTCCGTAGTCGGGTGGATTTGGAATTTCAGCTCGACATTAGTTGGTCGTCAATATTTGCAGTCGTTAGCGAGTAACATTTCTGTGCCAACATCCACTTTTCCTTGGAACCTTTACGGTAGAGCGCACATTGGCAACAATTTTGAGAAATTCATAGAAAAACTACCCCTTTCCCCGATTTATAATGTACGAAAATCGTACCAAATTATGAAATGTTAACCGGGATTCAGAAATGCGCTTTTAGGGCTGGAAAAAATTACCTAAGTAGGGTTATAATACTTATAACCGCGAAACAAAATTTTAAGATTTTTGAGCTACTTCGGAATGCCAGCTTTTCAACGAACTTTTTTGGCTGTCTGAAAAAACAATAATTTGTAACAAACGACTTCCCATGCAGCGTGAATTTTTCTCATCGATTTTCGATGTCCTTATAAATTTTAATATATTCAGTATAAAAAACGGACAAAAATATTCCTTCTTTTACTCATTTGGTAGGAAATCACGTGTGAAAATTTTATACTTGAAAAAGGGTATAAATCGATTTTAAAAACTCCTTCAATTCCTGAGTAATTTTGAATTTGACCTTCCATGGCACTTATATTCAGGGTTTCCAAACTACGAGTTTCATATTTTCCGTGTATAGAAAACCATATATTTTTACGCAGTTTTAGGAGGAAAGCATATGACGTACACAACATTTAGCAATAAATTTAAGCCGTATTGTAAATTTTACACACAACACTAGTAAATGCATAGGCACGATACTTTACGAACGAGCCCTTCCTGGTCTCAAAAAATTCATACCCCTTTTCCGAGTATAAAATTTGATGAAAACGTTATTGTCTGCTGAACGAGCAAACGAATTAATATCTCTAAGCGTGTTTTCTGGGAAATATATTTGAGTTTATAACGGCATCGAAAATCGAAGAAAAAAATCATGCTACCTAAGTAGTCATTTTTCATCGTGTGTAATTTTTGCAGGTGGCCGTAAAGACGGTTTGTTCAAAAGCCGGCATTCTGAAATAAGTGAATTATCATGGAATTATCCGGCAATGGGATCAATATTACGACCCTACTTAAGTAATCTTTTTGAGTCGAAAACGTTTTTAGAATTTTGGCCAACACTTCATAAGTTAGCACATCTAATGTACTTGTCTTTTCCATGCAGCGAACTTTATGCCAGAGGGTAAAAACGCCGTTCGTCAACCAGGAAAACAAGTACAAGAGGTCCGGCTTCCGTGAGATTAAATGTCAGAATCGACAACTATCGAACCGGTTTCTTGCTCAGAGAAAAGGATTTCAAAAAATATTATGAGAGACAGGTTCGTAAAATTCAGTCAGTCAGTATCAGTCAGTATATTTGGAGTAAACGACAGAAGCCCTGAAAACTCCATTTAGACGGTACAGATGTAATGGAAAATAGTTAAATTGCAAAAATTTTGTTTGCAACTTTAGTAAGGAGAATTCATAAGTATAATAATGGAACATAGGTGCAAAATGGGTATGGAATTCGTGAAATAATTGCGAAAAACTTTGTTCACCGCATTCCGACGGCGAAAATTTCCATATGGGTTAATTTTGACGCACGAAAAGGATCTTTTGATATCATGTTCGCAGTATATTTACAGTAATTTCAGTAATCCTTTAGATCAGGCTTCAGCGCCCAAACAAGGCAATCTAGATGCAAATGGTTTTTCTGACGTATGCATCCGACTGTCTGCCGCACCTGCCACTGCACTTACATTGGTGAGGCATCAAAGTTGCCTAATTAATTTGTGCAAACCGGAGGTGCGAAAGGGCTCCACGTCGATATCAACATCCCAGAGCAGGCAGTGAGGTTGGCACAAAGACAAGGGCGCGAGACGGCAACAAGACAGGTCCAAATCTGCGCTATGCTGCAACCTTCCGCACAACTCAACGGGAGGGAATATGGGACTGCCTCCCACATATCAGGCTTTTTGCTCCCACCGTCATGTGGCTCCGCCCTGTTGTCAACACAGGCATCTACTTTGCTGCTGTTCTTTCAAGTTGAACTCTGGCATGAGCTTCGAAGTTCAGATAAATGCAATGCGGTTCCTGAAAATCAACCCTCTCCGTTTTCGACTTCATGCTTTTTCACTTATTTGATGCATATAATCCGCGAGGGTATTTCAAGAATTTCTTCCCTTTTCCTAAAGGAGGTAGTTTCAAACCACATAAAATATTTGTCCGCATTCAAAGCAGCAGGAATTCCTCGTTAATATACTCAGTAAACCCAAGGGAACTATAATAAATTCAAAAAAAACGTCTTAAATGCCAAAGACAGGTTTATTTTCAAATGAAAATGTCTAACTTTGTTTAATTTTCGAGGAAATTAACGCACGCATTAGAGGTCAATTCCTCTGAACAGACACTTTCAGGTGCGGTCTTAAAGTTGATATGAATATCTGAGTTGAAATCTCTCGGCTACTGCGAAATGACCGCGTAATATTTACAGACCCCTAACAGGCAGCCAGTAGTATACATTCGAGTAATTATTTTAGCTAGCGCCTGTGTTTTCAGTATGGCAAATAATCACAAATGCCTAGATTTTCTGTCCAACATAGTTCGCTGACTTACCCGGTTAATTTTTTTCTTCTCAATCCCCATTGTCTACATTGAATGACCGACAGCAATACCTTTGTCATAATAAGGCGGAAGATGATCCCAGTATTCCAGCTTGCCTCAGATTCAAAGCTAAGGTGGAGCGCAGCAACGGGCTACCCTTCCTGGACGTCTCTCCGAGTGGAGGCTTAGCTCCCCACAGGAGGGCAGACGCCTATAACAGCGAACTGGGTAACAAAATGGGCAACGGTATGGAGAAAGACCCCACTTAACTGACGGCTCACTGTGGGGCACCTCATAGGGGCTTTTATCTTGGCATCCATTTGCAGGCTTTTGCAGACATTACACTGCCAATAACAATTGCCTCCCATGACTTCAAACCATCATTCAAACTCTTGTATTTTTTGAAATTTACTTTTTGCTTATTTTTAAATGCCGCACTCATTTCCATTGTTGTACGAGGGCGTACGAGGAGTCTTTCAGGAGAAATTCAAACAATTTCCGTGTTTTCCTCCATTTTGCCAGCTGACTGTCTAGTGCGCAGCCCCATCCGTAAAACTCGCCTTACCGTCAATCACCTATGACGCGATCCACAGTCTACCGACAGTAAAGTGGGGTCCTTCTCAGTACTTTTGCCACAAAATGTTTAAATTTTACCACCTTCAGAGCCTTTTCAAAGGCCATCGGGCGTCCTTACACTTCCAGACATCCCAGCTTGATTCAACGCCTAGAGTCGAACGCCTCCAAAACCCGCTGGGGATCGGCATCGTCCATGGACTGGAGGCAGTATGCCGGCATCTGGTCATGGGATTTAAAGCCCTTTGCCATGAACGCCATCTATCGGACCCATGGTAACTCCTAAAACGTTGACTTCATTGGAGGCGCCGGCAAACGACTGCAGCCTCGCGTCAGAAGACACATGGGGACAGAGAGCAGAACGAACCACTCGTTTCTGGTGGTGGAACGTGAAGCAAACTCTGTACGTACCCCGAAATCTTGAGCTGACTGAGCAATAGGGGTCTAACATATGAGGACAGCTCTATTTCATGGTCTGGAAAGCCTCGGAAATCAGCTCGACGAACGAATTATTGGACGTTAAGAAAAACCGAACACAAAACCGGGTCAAGCTAGACCTCCTCAGATGCAGGCAACGATCATCATCGGCTAAACACTGGTCCCCGATCAAACCGCAGGACAAAAGGCGTGAAAGTGGACGTCCTCCACGGTAGCCCACCCTAATCACTTGGACAGATTAGAATGGCCGTCGCGCTTTGCTGTGAGGGGCAACACAATACTCACCTCCAGTGATGAATGCTCATTTACATTTGAGACGACAGGGTAGTACTAACACATTTCCCGATGCTATCTCGATGCTTCTTCCGAATCAGTGCTTCGTCAAACCGGCGCCACAGACGAGGTAAAGGACCTCCTTCGACATCAAGTCTCTTCACTTTTCATGTCGCACCGGAAAACCCATTCCCTGCTAAGAGATGAACAAACGGCCCTAAGGGAGCTGAAAGCGGACACCGAAATAGTTATTCTGCCTGTTGACAAAGGCCGGTCAACCGTCATCCTCGACAAGGTGCACTACCGACGCAAAGCCCTCCTGCTCCTCAACGATCGAGAGTCCTACAAAGTCAGCGACGCCACCAGTCTAAAGTCCCTAGTGGCAAAGGTTAACAGAATTCTGGCTCGACTAAAAAAGGACAAGGTCATCACCGTCAAAGACTGGTATATAGCAAAGCCCGCAGAAACCGCTATGGCGAGATTCTATGGTCTCCCAAAAGTACACAAGCCAGATGTTCCCCTGCGTCCTATCGTCTCACTCCGAGGCACACCCACATACGAACTTGCAAGCTGGCTATTTCAGAAGCTACGATTCCTAACTGCAGACACATAAACAACGGTGCACTCAGCAGAACAATTCCTTGACAAAATAAGGGCAGTCACGATCGAACCGAATGAAAGGATGGTGTCTTTTGACGTCGTCTCACTCTTCACGTCCATACCACAGGCTCTTGCGGTCGAAACGCTCAGTGACCGTCAAAATTACGACGGGGGTGATGGCCAGCCCACAGCTCAGGATCTCATAGAACTCATGGGGCACTGCCTCAAGACATTCTTTACCTTCGAAGGGACCACATACGAGCAGATCAAGGGCACTCCAATGCGTTCACCAATCTCCGGACTCATTGCCGAGGCGGTTCTACAAAAACTCGAGAGACGACTATTCGAGGAGTACAAACCCCAGTTTTGGGCACGCTACGTTGATGACACCTTCGTAATCATAGACCAGGATAAAATCAACTACTATGCGGAAGTACTGAACTCAATCATGCCCGAGCTACAGTTCACGATGGAAGAGGAAGTAGAGGACAAACTTCCATTCTTGGATGTTCTCGTCTGCCGCCAACCAAATGGCGAACTAGCGACGTCGGTCTACAGAAAACCGACGAACACGTTGCAAATTCTCAGCTACCACAGCAACCACCCGCCACAAAACAAACGAAGCTGTGTCCGCACGCTGTACCGACGGGTGGAAACTCATTGCAGCACGCCATCCGCCAAACTGGATGAGATAAAGCTACACCGAGAACTCTTCAGAGCCAATGGCTATCCGCGGGCATTCATTGAACGAAGCCGGAGGCAGCCAAAGAAGCGGAACGAAGAGCATAGTCCGTACATTAAAAGGGTCTCGGAAGTCGTGGCCCGATCACTCGCGCCACTCGGAATAGGTGTTGCCCACAGGCCTGACTCAACAATCCGCCGGCAAGTGATGCGGCCGAAAGATCCGATCCCTAAGCAGGAGATGTCGGCCGTTGTCTACCGACTTCAATGCAGCTGCGGAAGTTGCAACTACGTTGGGGAAACCGACCGACGGCTGCAAACGCGAATGCACGAGCATAAGTTGGCCTTGCGAAGGTTGGACCCAAAGTCGGAGGTAGCAACCCATGCCGCGCAAATGGGACACATCTTCAACTTTGACGCCGTTGAGATTGTTGGCCGGGGCAGCGATCACACAGCAAGGCAAGTGCAAGAAGCCTGGATGTCCACCGACCGCTCTGTCAACCGCCACATCAATTTGCCTCCCCCCTACCTGACTTTACGAACCTTCTTAGCGGGGGACAGTCACGGCGCGGGACAATCGGGGCCGTCAGTCATCACCGCGGCCGACGGGGGCGATTCAGGTCACGGTAACATGCGGGTTGGATGCAGCCACACAGGCGGCATTGGCGGATCACGCATTGGACAAAGGGCGCCATAATAAGGAGTGCTGTGCACAGGACCTCCCAGTCCCTGAAGCTGGGTAGACGGATAAACTACCCGAAAAGTCGGATCTCAAATGAACCCCTCCCCGTGAACGCCCCCTCTTCTTTTGATATGCCACCTGGGAATCGGATTTTCACTACTATTGATGAGACTTAACTGCATTTAGCAAACCCTGTTGCGATGTTTCACCGGCATCAACCAATTTTCCTGGCCGAGGATCTATTAAGGAGCATATGGGTCCACATTTATACGAACCTACTTTGCCAACAAACAGATACACCGTCAAGGGCTTGTCTATTTCTAGGCAGTTTTAGAATATTAAAATAAAGCTACTGCATAAAATTAAGTAGACATCTATGTGTGAGTATATTTTCAAACGCGCAAATGCTTGGCGGGAACGGCAATGTTATGCGAGATTAGGCACTTTACAATCTCGAGACATTTAGCTGGATTCATTTAGTCAATTTCAGATCGTCGGTTTGCAATTTTTATAGGCCTCTTTGCCTTTTATAATTGAGAAAATGCACGTTCTGTACGAAGTGTGAAAAGAGAAGTCATAATGGCTGTCGGATCTTTTAGATAAAAATGTTTCTTCTGAGATCGGAGTGTTCTCTGCCGATTTCACACAAATATACACTCGGATAGTCTGTTTTACCTACCTATAAGCCTGGTTAATCAATATCGAATGCGGGCCAGCGGCGCATTCGCTGAATCACAGGTATTGCCAGCTTCGGGGATTTGGGCGTTGGTAGAGGGAGCGCTCACCAATCGTTTCTACGGTACTCACTCGTCCCGTTGTGCCTTGGGGAGTTCCACACTTCAGGGTTGGGTACGAATGGCTGATGAAGGCCAATAATCCAGAAATAGCCATGCAAGTCTCCCTTGTCTTTGTCGGTAATAACATTCTGCCTATATCATGCGCCGCTGTGCGGCTGCTGGTTGGACTTGAGAGAGAGCCCTAAGACACAACGGGACGAGTGAGTTCCGTAGAAACGATCGGTGAGCGCCCGTCTACCAACGCACAGATCCCCGATCGTAAACGACAGGACAACGAGACAGTTGCCCAGTGGTTAGGGGCGTTGGACTTCTAACTAACAGGTCGCGAGTTCGAGCGTACGGTGTTCCACACTTTCGGGTTGGGTATGACTGGCTGACGACGGTTAATAAGCCAGAAAAAAGCCATTCTAGTCTCCATCGTCTTTGCCGGTAATAACATTCTGATCTGTGTGTTATCGCTGTTGAAGTGTTATACAACACCTTTGTGCGGCGATTTGCGGGCAAGGATTAGCTATATGTCAAGAGTCAGATAAAGGGGGCTTCTTGAGCTTTTCTTACGAAAATTGCGTTAATAGGAGTTATACGGGGTGGCCTCATAGAAGCCTATAGAAGGAAACTATGCAACAGGAGCCCCATGTCCGGCAGGGCAGTATGGGTCCACGAGGACGAAATGCGGTACCGCTTTTGATTTAGGCTGAACATCGTGAGACTAAAGGAGGCATTGGAGAGTTTTCTACTCTGTAGTGCCGAAGCAACGAAGTAGATCGTGTCGTGATCTTCACCGTCGGGCACCCCGACATGACGGCAATGTTGGCAGTGGGAATATGCGTAGAGGAGACGACTCTTGCGTAACCCCAATTGCGAAAAAATCTTTTGTCTTTTACTAAAGAATTACATATAGGGGGTATAGAACAATGGGTCTATACAGGCATTTTTGTAACAGCGCGTCCTTGGGACGGTCTAGTTCAAAGAATGTCATTCTGCCGGGATTAGAAGGTCGTGACTGGATTGAAGTCAATTTAGTAAGGGGATAAGGCCTCCGTCCTTGAGCTCCCTGTTCATATCGATAACCAAAAATATAATCAATGGTTGTATCAGAAAATCTGGAAATTCAAAAGTTACCGATAAGTGTGAGCCAGGCGCAAAAAACCATTGCTAAAAAATCGTGATTATATGTGCAGTAGTTTCGCAGAAACTGAGCGTCTAGTCTGCACTGAAAGGATTCAACAGTTTCGGAAATAACCGCCGCACCAGGGAGTACGTTCTATGTGCCAATGACCCTCTGTGAGAGAAGACGTTCTGTCAGACGTCCGAATGGGCCAGCTTCCTCTACATCTAAAAGGGATGACCACGTAGGGGGTCCGTCCCGGCCAATTCAAAGAATTCGACAAAGTCAAGGGCGCCCTCACGGCCTCTGACAATCCGGTAGGTTTGAATGAGTTCGCCGCGCAGTTGCCTGTAATTTAGAGGAAATAGATTTAGTTAGGTCAGCCTGGTTTCGTAAGGCAAATGATCAAGACTCTTGACCATTTTCGTAGCTATTGCCTGTACTCTTTCCAGTTGTTGATAATCTTTCTTCAACCACGGTCGCCAGGCCTGGACTGCATATTCTAAGTGGGACCGAACGAATGCCCCGTAGGCTTTTCCGAACAGTTCTTTATCGCTCTGCACAAATTCACGCCCCAACGTAAATAACACCCATATCGCGTGTTTGGTTTCAGCGAGGAGGTCATTAAGAAGCCGAGGTCTTTCTGGTCCACAACATTTGAAAGGGGCTGCCCGTCAAAGATGTATTGAAAGGAATCATCCTCCTTTGGTGCGGAGTCTCAGGACCATACGTTTGCCCATACAAGAGTTGAGGAGCCAACGAGCTGACCAACTGCTCAGGCGGTTGAGACCGTCTTGAAGTGTTAGGGGGCGCTCACCGATCGTTCATACGGAACTCACTCGTTCCGTTGTGCCTTATGGACTCTCTCTCGATCCCAACCAGCAGCCGCACAGCGGCGCATGATATATAGGCAGAATGGTATTGCCGACAAAGCGCATACCTGTCTGCGTCAGATTTGATAGCTCTCCACTGCTTAACATTGTCAGGAAACATGACGGCGTTGAATCCCAGGTCATCGACGCAGTCGTTAATGTAAACTAGGGGCAGCAACGGCCCTAAGACTGAGCCCTGGGGGACACCACTTGAAACGAGGGTATGGAATTGACCAAGAACTCTACCGAGCAACGCCTACGTAAATAAATATACTAGACAGTTCACGATGTTAGCCCTACCCCGGCCACATACCTAACGTCCTTAGGGTTGGTACTAACTCTTATTTCCTTGTAGACCGTGTGGGCTATTGCACAACTCAATGGACTGCTTTCGACATCCGTGACATCTGTGTATACAGACCCGAAACATGTCCAAAGCCATTTAAAAACTCAGCCCCTTGGCCATCAGACAAAATGCTGGTCAGAGTCACCGTCATATGTGAACAAACGCGAGTACTAATTCGCATTTCGGGGCTCGGGTGCCATTTTTCGGCGCGATGGACACACATATGTGTTGATGTGTGTGAATCATTTACGATCCTATTTAAGGCATCTTTCCGTCTTCGACCTCATGACCCGCAGCTTTTGAAGGAGACACAAATGAACCGAATCCGCGAATTCTTAGCAGAAATTCTTGAATGCCTCTTGATGTATAAAGCTTGATTCCAGTAAACAGGCGACATAAACTCTAGTTAAGTCCTATACTATAGAAGGAGGTAAATTTTGACTGGGGATTTCCTTCCGATGTTATGTACGAATTGCAAATCAAACACTGCAGATTACCGACAAGTGAATTAAACAATGCTACTTTTAAGGCTACAGTAACCACTTACAACTTTGTGAAATGTTATGTCAACACTATATGCACTCCAAACACTTCACTCTTTAGGAAGTTTGTCAGACGCTTGTCCAACTAATCTTACATTTCAAAAGTGAAAGTCTGGTAAGAACGGGATTCGAGCATTTAAAAAAGTTCTGTTGGCTTGAGCTTTCGAATTCACGTACCTGCTCATCATCGGACAGAACAACAGATTTGAAGAAAAAGAAGAAGAAGAAGAAGAAGAAGAAGAAGAAGAAGAAGAAGAAGAAAAAGAAGAAGAAGAAGAAGAAGAAGAAGAAGAAGAAGATGATGATGATGATGATGATGATGATGATGATGATGATGATGATGATGATGATGATGATGATGATGATGATGATGATGATGATGATGATGATGATGATGATGATGATGATGATGATAGGCTCACCGGAACAGGTTTATTTAGATGCTGACGTTTCGAAGAGCTTCGTCGGTTCTGCGTTGTCAAAGCGCAAAATTCACTTAATCGACCAGAAATCCCAAAGGGCGTGTCACGTTGGTCGGCCTCGTGCTGATCGTTTTTTCTCTCCTTTCGCCGCCTCGGCCTCTCGGGGGATGATTGACGGGCGTTTTGTCTGCGTGCTTGGTGAGTCACCACTCCGTCGGGGGGAGCTGATTGAACCAGTATCGCGTGGTCGGTCTGGCGGTTCTTGTTATTCTTCACCGAGTCAACTCGCCGTCGGGCTGTCTCCGTATGGTCTTCTTGAGCCCGGCGTGGTTGTTTGGTCCTGAGCTCTGCGATTGTGATGACGTAGAGATAATACAAATATCGCAAGATTCGCCATACTGACAGCAGGCAGGTGCTAGCCAGAAGCCCAGGCACGTGCTTCGCCGATCCCTTATCGTTGCATGATGCAGCTGCACTGAGCTTGGCTCATCATTACGCCTTCTTGTAAGTGGCCCAGTTTTAGAATTGCGGCTGTCCCTGTGGCAGTCCGCCCTCATGGTGGCCGCTGCAGCTACTCATTCATGTGGCCTTCAGTCCACCTAACGCCCCCCACCATTCGGCCGCTCCAGCCGCTCGTATCTTGGCACCATCCTGACGAAGGCTCGAGGCCAGTCGACGCTGTATCATTCTTCGATAACTAGCTGCGGACAGACAAGACCCAGTCGCATGCAAGCATTCCACGCCTGGTTAAGAACCGTAACGGCTGTCACTCGTCTGACAAGATGGCTCGCCATGACCGCCTGTTGGCCGGCTTTCTCGCCTGAGCAAATTGTGTCCAAACAGCTCTCGGATCTGGTGCAGTTGCCGACAAAGCAACTACGTCGGAGAAAGCCGAAGACTGCTCCGAAAGCGAATGGAGGAGTACGCTGCAGCAGTGCGGAGAAATAACGATAGCTCTCAAGTTGCGGCTCATTCGACCAGATCTGGCCACACATTCAAATTCGACGAAGCCGAAATTCTCGCTAGAGGTGACAACCGCGGGAGTCGGGAGCTGGTTTACTGGCCCCCAGTCCATTAACAAGTGCAACGGACCTCCCCATCCATATTCACTGCTGAGACTTCGCCTAGGCGGAGTAACTAACCACAGGTGAGCACTTTTCATAACGCCATGGTCGGTGGATCAGATGGTCGAGCAGTCATCACACCAGCATCCAACTTCCGCGATGAAATTGCCGCAATTAAAGGCGCGAATGTCGGCCACCGAGCAGTCATGACAACAAGTGCAACATTCCCTGATGAAGAGGGTGGGGAAAGTCGTGAACTTTCATAAGTATGAGGTAGAATTGCGACTGTATCCTATAAATATTGCGGCCTCATGTGCATGATTAACACATATCTGTTGTTGTTCCGATGATGGATTTGGGCAGGAATCCGAAACTTCGGGCGAATAAAGCTCTTGTCCAATCGATCTTATCTCGTCCACAAACTGCTGTCTCTCTCCCTGACTTTTGGCATGCTAACTTGGAACAACTTCTGTCGGACCGGGCCTGAAAAGACTTGTGTCAACGGTTTTGTCCTAAGTTGGCGCATTGATTTCCGATGAAATTAAAAGTCTGAGATGAGGGTGGTGAAGGCGCAGGAGTGGAGTACTCATGAGATGCAACTACTCTGCCATCACGCTCCTGTCAAAATCAGCGGCTTCTTCGGTATTTGTTCGTAGATGATGCGATAATTGCCTGTTTCGTCGCATCCGACTAGATGTTTGCCACGATGTGGTGCAGATTAGGCCGTTGGGTCGCCTCGAGAATTTCAAAACTTTTTGTTTGATGTTTTTCACACAAAATATCAGCTAATCACAGGTTAATGACTGAATTGGAATAAACTGAAGGTTGTGTTTTGTGACAGAGTCTTATTGTTATTTCAAAACTGGCACGAAAACGTGCTAGGAACTAGTAAAAATGAGGTGATGAATGGACAAAATGCTCTACACATATGACGTCGAATTTTTTGACAAAGTCGTTGTCCTCTGGTGGATGCATGTAACTTCGGTTGCCATTTTTCGCACTAACAGCAGGTACAGTTTGACGTTGTCTGATATCTCCGACTCTACTTGGTAAAATCCACTCCAATTTTTTAAATAATTTTAGTATATGTTCAGTAACACATCGCTTATTATATTTCGTGGCAACACACATAAAAATATTCATTCTTTTTGCTCAATTGGTAAAATTTGGCGACTTTTTTCAATTTTATACTCAAGGAAGGTGTATAATTCGGTTTTAAAAAAGTTTCCAATTTTCGATTGTTTAAAACCGTGAAATGGCCATTCATAAATCTTCACGTCTCTGCATTTACTAATGTGGTTTGTTAAGTTAACAATATGGCTCAGATCCACTGCTATATTTTATGAACCCCACATGCTCTTCTCTCAATACCGTAGAGAAATGTATGGTTTTGCATACGCAGAAATTAGACGACTTGTAGTTTGGAAACCCTAATTGCAAATGCAACGGTAGGTCAGGGTTCATAATTATTAGGGAATCGGAAAAGTTTTTGAAAACCGAATCCCACCCTTTCTTCGAGTACAAAATTGTGAGAAGGCGTTATTTTCTACCGAGGGAGTAAGAGAATGAATATTTTTTATATGTGCTTTCCATCAAATACAATTGAATTTTTAATGGCATCGAAAGTCAATGAGAAAATTGCACGCTACTCAAGTAGTCATTTTTTGCAGAGTACAGTTCTTGCATGCAGTCGGAAATAAGTTCATTCGAAAACCGATACCCTCAGGTAACTGGATCATTATAGAATTATGCTGCATGATGATTAATTTTACAACCCTACTTAATTGATCTTTTCAAAAGGAGAACGCATTCCCAAATTTCGGTTGACATTTCATGAGTTAGCCCACCTACTGTATATGATTGCATGACAAGCGTATCCCGTAAATACTGCATCTCTTGTGTGCCCAATATACATATCCGTGCTCGTTTCTGATGTAGGGTTCATGTGAGAAACATCCGAGATGTCAGACAAGTAAAGTTCCTGTTGCATCGACCGTATCTGCTTCTGCTCAGCTCGCCTTTCCACTTGTTTCGACTCCTCAGTCCCTCTTTGGCGAGTTCTCTCGTCTCGGAAGCCGTCAGTCGTCTTCCCACTCCATTTGGAGTTGCGGTTGCACACAGGCCGGAAGCACCCATCAGGCGCCAAGTCATGAGGCCGAAAGACCCGCTGCCACGACAGGAAACGTCTGGAGTCGTTTATCGAGTCTGGTGTAGTTGCAGACAAAGCAACTACGTCGGAGAAAATGGGAGATTACTCCGTTCGCGAATTGCCGAGCACGCGGTAACAGTGAGGCGGGGGGACGCTAGCTCTCAGATGGCGGCTCATTCCACGGGACCCGGTCTTATTTTCAAGTTTCAAGAGGCCGAAATCCTCGCAGGGGGTGACAACCGCGTGAGCCGTGAGCTGCTCGAATCATGATTATCAGGAACACAATCCGCCAAAAAGCGCAATAACCTCCCAGTACCATATTCGTGCCGAGACATTCCCTGAGCAGAGGAGTCAGTCACCTGGGGTGGGCGCGGGCGCTGAACTATCCTGAGGATAGAGAGCAAAATTGCCGAGTAATCATCACGTCAACATCCGACACGGATGATGAAATTGCGGCAATTAACGACTCAGAAGAGGATTTACGAGCCATCCTCGTCTTAATCACGACCCTTAGTGGTGATCGTGAGAGCTGTTAATTATAGTGCGCATGTGACCCCACGGCAGTTACGTACTATAAATATTGCAGCCATTGTGTCTCCAATACCCTTATCTAATGGTGGGTTCGAGTGAGAATCCGAAATGTCAGCGCAGTAAAACTCTTGGTCCAGTGATCGTATCTTCTCCTTCTGAATAAATTTCTCGTTGCATCGATCATACCCCCTTCTGCTCAACTCGCCAGCTCGATTGTCTCGGCTCCTCAGTACCGTTTTGAGGCGAATTTTTACTTCTGGGCAGATGGTGAAGATTTAAAAGGAATCGACTGGCACCCACCGGTTTGACAGAAAATCTTGGAACGGAGTACAACATTCTAGGACGTCGCGGATCATCTGGAGTCAGTCTGTACACACATGTGGCACAAAGACGCTTTTGAAAAAAATGCGCAGTTTACGGTCCCACCCCCTCTGCGCAGAGTGGCGGCACCACTTCCTGCATCAAATTACTCATCTGCACGTTTTGTTGAATTTCAAATTACTCCCAGCATGCGTCTCCAAATTTCCGGCGAAAGGTACCGTAAACAGCGGGACCGAAAGAAGAGCAAACAAAGCCTGGACAGCAGAAGCAGGGCGACTTTTAAAAAACCCGCACTCGGTCAGGATGACCAGTTCTACCTCACTTTCGGAGCATCGGTCACCTGACACATCAATAATCCTTTATCGAGCTAGGACGGTCGATAATGCGACCCTACGCTACGAACAGGTCGAGATAGCCCAAGCAAAACTGCCAATGCCGCCCAGTGAAGAACAAAGGCAGTGGGTGGACGGTCAGTTAGTGATAACGAAACCAACACCAGTTGGAATGTACCGCCTAGCAGTTAATAAACATTAACTTAAGCAAACATGAACAAATACGAGTTCGGGAAATGACTTATAAGTTAAATAGCAATAGAATGTTCCGCATAAGTAAGAATATAAAAAAGAGCTATCGCAAAACGAAACTAGTAGACACTACTGCCTTCTCTCTGACATCTGTCAATTCTACCCCCCTGTCGAGTCATGCCTTTTAGGCAGCCGTGATCCACCAAAAGTACGCCAAATTTAGTAATGCGGAGGGAGCACGTGTTGAACCCTGTTCTAAGCTTGGCGCATTGCTCCCGTTATTTAAAACCCTCGCCTGACGTGTGGCACACACCCGTTACGCACCAGTCCGACAGGTGGCCTGGACCGAATACCAGTGGAAATGTGGATGACTGGAGCTGTCTGTAGTGGCCAGTGAGTCCTCATCGACTAGCCATACGCCGACACTAGGTCGTCTAGACCTGACCGTTTTATCCATATCCGGTTAATCATCGTGCCGGGCAGCGCCTTACAGATCCAACTGCAGGAAGTAAGACGGTCGACGGGTTAGAGGGTCGCGATCATGATGACTCGGCAATTGGCTAGTGGCCAGTCAGTAGAGTTACTCATCTGTTATGACTTGTTCAAGTCTGACATCACGAATGACATACACCAGCCTCTCTGAGGTCGGCGGGAGAACTCAGCAAACAAAGGTAATATCCGGAAATCAGAAGACCCGCTGCAATTGACAGAAAAGCGAGTGGATTGACTTAAACAGGCTGCGCTGGTGGAGAAATGAGACCTGGCAGCCAAAGACAACAGTTATTCAGACACTTACGCACAACAGAACAGATCATGTATGCGTGTGTCTGTGTGGGTTTGCCCGTCCAGAGGTCTGAAAGCGTGTGCTATGCCAGGATTCGCAAATCATAGCCCTCGCTGCCTGGTCTGCGCCGGCAGTTCTCTGCTACTTGGTTCCCTGCCGGTAGATGCGCTTGCGCTCCCGCTGGGTATTCAGGTGGTGGACATGGCTGCCCAATCATCATCCTCGTTCGTCTGACCCCTGCTGGGGTGTTGTTGTTGGTCAAAACCTGGTCAAGTGCATGTTGTGGGGCAAGGGGTGTGGTGGCACGCCTAGGTGCGACTCCGACCGTGCCAGCCACCTGCGCATCCGTCCCGCCTCCGGTCTTTTTGACTCTGTCTTGACACCGGGTCCAGGTGGGGAGTGAGGAGGAGAGGGTGCAATAGATGCTGTGCAAGTCGACTATCATTATTAGCTACATCGCGCGCAAGTCACCGTTCCTGCTCCCAGCCTGCTGTGGAGCACACGGTGGACATCGTTGACAACGCCAGTGAACTGTGTGCGTAGTTTCATTTGGCCTGGAGACACAAACTGCCCACGTCATTGTCGAGAAGCAGTTTTGCCTATTGAAGTGAAGTTGGATCTGGTGGTTGCCCTCGCTGAGGTACGTAGATTGCCTAACTCGACTGCAACCCATCGTCAAGAGCGAATGTCTCTTGAGGGAGAAACTTCTGAAGGGTATATCTAGGTCCTTACCGAGTCCACGCCAATGAAGCCGCCTGGTGCAAAAGCCTATTTTTCACAAGTTTTTTTCAGAAAATTAGTAAATATCGCAAAAAACGTGTATTACAGACTTGGAAAATGCGCAAGAGCGCGAGTAACACATTAAAATTAATAGCAATGTCCCTGGCCAATGAGATAAGTTGAGACTTGGTAATTTACTGACTGCTTTCATGAGTTCGGAGAAACTTTCCTCGAGCGGTTTGTGAATGTTGAGAAGAGGACATTAATTAGAGCAAGTCGAAATTTCCATCTACACAGACGACTTTAGACGCTAATAACCACAATAGACCATGTCTGCATTCCCGCGCACGTTTCAGTGGGAATGGGCACTAATTAACGCTGAAGAATGTTTACGAAAACAGTTCTTGCGGAACGGGGAATTAGATTTACCGCCCATTTAAGTCAGGCGAGGCAGGACGTAAATAAACATGCCATTTTCTAGAAAGAGGAAGCACATTCGACTTCAAAAATGCCGCTTCATAAGTACACGCAACTTTATGCCTCAAACATAACCATAGTTTCGACCGACAGTCTGTCCTATTGCCACACCGGTGTTCTCTAGGCATTCACGATTAGGTTTTCGTCAATGCAACTCACATGTATACTGTAGGACGCTTTTTATGTGGTTCATTTTCAGACAATGTGAAATTCAAAAATTAAACGGACGCTGCTTTAGTCTTTGGAGAAATATATTTCTGTTAAGAGGGCCTAGAAGTACAGTGCGTGACCTATCTCATGAAATGTTGGCTGAAATTCTGAAATTCGTTTTCGACTAGGAAGGATAACTTGGTCGCGGTTGTGATAGTGATTATCTTAAAGCATATTTTTATAACATTTCGGACTCAGCAGGATGTAGGCTTTTAAATGTACTTCTTTTCGATCTCCTGTAGAAAGCGTGCTCGGTAAAAATGACCTCTTAATTAGCATGCATTTTTCCCATTGATTTTCGATGGTCTTGCAAATTTAAATATATTTTAAAGAAATCACAAACAAAAATATGCTTTCTTTTAATCAATAAATAGAGAATCACGTCTTCTTTATATTTTATACTTAAATAATGATTATAATTAGGTTTCAAAAAAGTTTTCTAATTGCCGAAAAATTTCGAGCCTGATCATTCGTTGCATTAGCGCTTAGTGATTTCACTCTACAAGGTGCATGCGTTCCGCGTAATGAAAATCCCATATTTTTCTATGTCATTAAATAGATATCATACAGGGTCCATAAAATTTTGCAATAGATGCAGACCATGTTGTACATTTCAGGAGGAGCAATGGTAAACGGCCAGGTAAGATGCTATGTGAATGGACATATCGCGGCCTTAAAAAGTCTCATAATTAGAAACTTTTTTAAAACCTAATTATACTCATTCTTTAAGTGAAAAAAATAAAGAAGACGTGATTCTCTATTGATTGACTAAAAGAAAGCATATTTTTGTTTGTGGTTTCTATAAAATATATTTGAATTTGCGAGACCATCGAAAATCCATGGGAAAAATGCATGCTACTTAAGTAGTCATTTTTTACCGAGCACGCTCTCTAGAGGAGATTGAAAAGAAGTGCATTTAACAGCCGACATCCTGCCAAGTCCAAAATGTTATAAGAGTATGCTTTAAGATAATCAGTATTGCAACCGCGACCAAGTAATTCTTCCTAATCGAAAACGCATTTCAGAATTTCAGCCAACATTTCATGAGATAGGTCACGCACTGTAATTATAGATAAAGGAAGTAATCACGAGCTATTCGATTTTCGTACAGATGCATGCCATTACAACACTCCATGAAAGGAAAACTAGTTAAGCCCAATCGTTTTATTCCCCGCAGGTTTCAAATGTTGAACTTAAGCCTCCTTGCTAGTAGGAATGCATGCTCAAGTCAGTCTAGAAATTCAGGTCAAGTTAACACCCGCAAAAAAACTTCTTGTAGACAATGCGTATACAGATAGTTTCTCTCTGTGATTGTTTTGACAGGCGTCAAATGCAGAACTACCTTTTCTGGCAACTGGACAGCGCACGCCGAGAGAAGACATGTTCGCAATGATCTATTAAGGGCGCCTTCAAAAGCAATGATTGTCACCGTGGCCAGAAACAAAATACTGTTACTGGGAGATAAATCCTGCCCAGACACGCTAACGTGATATCCTATTGGCCATGTTCGTTAATTATAATCAGCGGCCGATCTCATTAAATGTTGACTACAATTCTGAAATGCGTTTTTGATTAGGAAGAATTGCCTAGGTGAGGTTGTAGTATTGATTATATTGCGGCATCATTCTGCAATATTTCAGACACGTCAGGATGTTGGCTTTTGCATGCGTTTCTTTTCGGCCGCCTATAAAAATACCGCTGCGTATAATTAACTATTTGTATGGTACTCAGTTCCCCTATCGATTTTCGTCGCTCTTGCAACTTAAGATATATTTTACAGAAAACCTCCATAAAATACCATTTATTTTATTCAGTTGGAATCATATCCTATCGGTTACGGTAGGGAGAAATACCCAAGCATCTCTTACATGCAAACACTGCCTACTAAACTTGTTTAAGCAGTCCGCTAACAAGTGCAATGATCTTCCCATTCAATACTCAGTGCTGAGACTTCGCCAAAGCGGAGTAATTAGCCACGTGGGGAGTGCACAGGCGAACACTCTTCCCAACACCCGGGTCAGCGCGTCAGGTGTTCGAGCAATCACCACACTAACATCCAACGCACATGATGAAATTGAAGCAATTAACGACGCGAATGTCGGCCATCACACTACGTGCAACGATCCCTGATGAAGGGGGGAGCCGTGAATATTCATAGGTATGCGGAAGCATGGCTACTGCATCCTATAAATACTGCAGCCCCTTATGCATGAACCATCCGTATCTGCTTTTGTCTCTGATGATGGGTTCGAGCAGGAATCCGAAACGTCAGGCTAATAAAGCTCTTGTCCCAGCGATCGTGTCTCCTTCTTAAAGACTGCTTCCTCGGACTCGTCTCTTCGTTTCTATTGGCTACTATACTTTTTTAAGCTGGTTGTAAACTACTCAGCACTGCGTTCGGTTCCGCTCTTTCCCGCTCTTCCCGCCGCAGGTGTTACCATACAGTTTACCACTATAGTAGGTGTGCGAACTCACGAAATATCAACCGGAATTCCGAAATGCGTTTTCGTTGCGAAACGGTTAATTATATAGGGTAGTAAAATTAATTATCATAGAACATAATTCCATAATAATTCAGTTACCTGAGAATGCCGGCTTTTGAACCAATTTCTTTTCGGCTGCATGAAAAAACTATACTCTGAAAAAACGATTACTTAAGTAGCAGGCACTTATCTCATTCACTTTCGAGGCCCCTAAAAATTCATTTATATTTGAAAGAAAACACACAAAAATATTCATTTTTTACCCATTCGGTATAAAATTAAGTCTTTTCCAAATTTTAAACTCGATGAAAGGGTATAATTTGGATTTCGAAAACTTTTCCGATTCCCGAATAATTTTGAACCCTGATCTACAGTTACACTTGTTATCAGGGTTTCCGAACTACAAACCCTATATTTTCCGTCTTCAGAATGCTATACATTTCATTACGGTACTAAGAGGAGACTATATGGGTTTCGTAACATTTAACAGTGGATTTGATTCATATTATTACCGTAACAAGCCACATTGGTGAATGCCGAGACATGACGCTTCATGAACGGCCATTGTCCGGCATTAAAAAGCCTCACAATCAGAAACTTTCTTAAGACCGCAATATACCCTTCTCTCGAGAGTAAAAATGGAAGAAGACGTAATTATCTACGAAATGAGCAAAATAATGAATATTTTTATGCATGTTTTCATGAAATATAAGGGCATCGAAAGTGAATGCGAAAAATATATGCTACTTAAGTAATCATTGTTTCAGAGTACAGTTTTGAGATGCAGTCGGGAAGAATTTCGTTTGAAAGCCTGCATCCTCAGGCAGCTGAATCATTGTAGAATTATGTTGTATGATGATTTGTCTTACAACCCTAAATAATTAACCTTTTTGAAACGAAAACACATTTCGGAATTTCGGCTGACATTTCATGAGTTAACCCACCTACTATACCTCGCATGACCTAAGTTCCGAGAGCTTAGAAGAGGTCGTATTGCTTCCATCCTCCATCGTAAACGTTACTCCTCAACTTACCACTACCTACCATGGCCTTAGCTCAGAGAGTTGAAAAGCGATCGTTTCGCGTCGGTGGTAAACGTTAACTAAGGATAAACGGACGAGAAAACGATCTTTTCGTTGCAGTCCCAATGTGTTAATTATTACTAGACAGTTAGCTTGCAATGGCTTTATGTAAGGAAAATTACTTACAGAGCTGTCCACTTCTACCATGGAGGTCTTCCATTATACTGGCTATGTCTCAGCTACCTGAGACGGGAAAACGTCTCATGCTTCCTTTCGTCCCATGGCATTTAGGTC